>VUQJ01004255.1:9838-25307 GCA_015108635.1 Andinoacara biseriatus
ATGCAATGGATTCGTGTGTTTACCCCCTGACATAGATGTCAGACATCTTCTCTCCTGTCATGAAAGCATCGTCTTCTAGAATTACGTCATCAGTGTTCCAAATTACAACACGGAGCTCAAAGCTAGACATCAGCAGAGTATTGACCGGAGAAAGAGAGAGAGGACGACAGACACACAGACAGGAGACACACCACGAACACAGACACACGACACAAACACGCACACAGAAAAATGGAAACAAAACAAAACAAAAAAAAAGTAATGGTTAACTGCAAAAAAAATCACACACAGCTCACACCCACGGGATGAGGGTTGGCTGCCCCATCCCGCTGTACCTACCCCCTGACAAATATGTCACTGGACTTTTCCCCAGTGAAGTAATCATCGTCCTCCAGTATTACTTCGTCTGTATTCCAAATAATCACCCTGAGCTCATATCTGGTAAGCGGATGGGGGGGAGGAAGGAACACACATAGTTGGACTTATATTTGACATTTTAGAGCTAGCTAGTCAAACAGACTCACCATAATTTAACCAGGGGATAAAACTACATTTTGTTCTTGAAAAAAAATAAAACCTTTCTGTTGAGAAGAGCAATAAATACATTTTTACATTCAATTAATAGCTTTGTATTATCACAAAATATTTTCAAAGTGGCATTCATCTTATTGCTCCAGTCAGAATGTACCTCTTTGGTTTTCGTGGAGATATGTCAATTGCAGGTCCAGGTGCAGGCATATCCATAGGGAACATGTCCACCCACATTTCAATACGGCCCTATGAGGGAAAAACAATCTGCTATCATTTCCAATCTGATTTCTTTTTATGACTCCAGGCAATCCAGGTCTTTTCTACCTGTTCAATCCCGGGTTTGTCAGGGTTCAGCAAGGGTCGGGTCTCCACATGCTCGGGGACGAGCTTGCAGCCAACCCTTGGGATCTCCTCCCAGTGATTCAGGACTGTGATTGCCAAATGCTCATCAGTCTGCTTCTTTAGACCTAGTAGATTGAGACAAAGACAGAAGCAGAAAATAATAAGCAACGGGAAAAGCAAGAAAATACTCAAAATCAGAAAAAAAAATCTTATTTCATCTCATTACACTTTAATCTTAATTAAATATTAAAAGTATTGTGATACCATTTTCATCCTCAATCTCTGTTGGTCCTGTAAAGACTCGATTAGCCACCTTGACTTTGCCTCCTGGCCCATAATGAGGTCCATCGATCTTGCCATCCTTACAGAGCTTAGCCAGGATCTGGCTGGGCTTCAAAGGGTCCCGCCAAGTATTATAACCATGGCTAACACCAAGAAATAACAAAGAGGTTACTGAGAGGTCTTTGGGCATGTAAGTCACTAAAACGTTTTTCAGATGCATTTTTTTTTTGGTTCTTGGTTTCTGTAGGAAATATTGCTGGGCACAATATAGTAGAAAGTAGTTTTGTACTTCACAGCCCTGATTCATAGTTATTGCACATAAGCTACCAAAAAGGTTTTGCAGGTAATAAACCACGGCACCAAATATAATAATGTTATTATCTTAAAGAATTTTTAGGATATACAATGAGATTAATTTCAGCATTATAATGTTGTAATAGTTTTCTAATATGTGAAAACATCAACCTATATTATCTTATTATTGTGAGATTACTACCACATTAATGTCACTATATTATCTTTTGTCCTGTCTCTCTCCCCTTACCACCAAGCAGCAGATGGCTGCCCCTCCCTGATACAGGTTCTGCCTTTTTAACATTTTTTTCCTGTTAAAAAGGAGTTTTTACTTCCCACTGTTGCCAAGTGCTTGCACATAGGGGGTTGTTTTTTCTGTGTAATTATTGTATGGTCTTGACCTTACAACATAAAGTACCTTGCGACAACAGTTTGTTGCGATTTACACAATTTTACCCAACTATTACCATGTTATTACTAAGGTCTAACTGGGAACAAAATGCAAACCAAAGAGACTTTAAACTGGTCTTTAAGACTTGAGCTATCTGGTATTACTATTCTTGAAGGAAGCTGAATTTTGAACAGTACTTAAAGGAGATGTACTTTCATGTCACATTACAACTAAACCAACAACTTAAACAGGATCAATCATATTGAAGCTCACACGGAGTAGCTGGAAGAGATGCCGCAGGTGGCTCTGAATTTGCTGTAGAACCGGTTCTCCAAGTCAATCTTTGTCTCTCCAATCAGGTCATCAGTGCCGACCAGATCCCAGTCATACACAGACACCGTTAGCATAGACTCCATGGGAAACGTGGCCTCAATGTCAAATGATCTGAGAACAGACAAGTGGGGAATAAACTGAATAGTTTAGAAGGTGCAATAGAAACAGATGCATAAAGTTGTGTCACTGCATAAAATTAAAATTAAAGCAAAATCCAACAATCTGAAAATTTGTTTTATTTAGTTGAAAAATATAAGGGCAACACATCAACTTTTTTGTTTCATGAAAAATATATGCTCATCAATAATTTCATGGCAATTTGGTACTGCACGGCCAACATACCACAATAAACTAATTCAACCTTTTTCTCATCTTACTTTCCAAATACTGGATTGAGCTGTTTGGAGATGTAGTTCTCTTTGTCCTTGACCTCTGACTTGCCCAGCTTAATCACAATGTAAGGATCAGCTTTCCCATTAATGTCAGCAGGATGAAGGTCTGTAGCCTGCAATACAAAGAGAAGAGAAGAAAACAATTTTACTTTTATTTTCATGCACATATTATTTATGACTATGGCATACATTTAGACACAAAGAAGGTCACCCACCCTGACCACGTAGACACGAACGAGGACATTGACTGGATCGTTGTGTGGAATGCTCTGGAACATGCCCATGTTAGGATCAAATCCTGCTTCTCTTGTGATCTCTTCAGACAGAGGTAGCTTGTATATACACAAGGATCCCTGAGTGACAGAGGAAAAAAAAAAAATCACATTTATCTGTTGTATTTTCTGTTAGTGTAGTCTGAGAAATAAAAGTTCTTACACAATGTTTTCCCACCTTGAATCTGCCAACAATCCTGTCATCATCCAGAGCGTGTTCATCGTCATCCCCAGCCTTTCCTCTGTACAAGTTGAAAGTGTGAAGCCAGTCTTCAAAGTTTCCATACTCACTTTCGAGCTCCTTGTTGTACACCTGCCATAAGTCAGCAAACAGAAAAACTTTAAGCATGCAGGGACATTATTGTGTGCTGGCTAACTTTTGCATGACTGTAAATGGCATACTTACCATTAGCTCATCCACTTTTGCTTTCACTGGTCGCTTCTCTGAACCATCTGCAGCCTGACCCTTCTTCTTGTCCTTAGAGCTCTTCTTCTCTTTGCCCCTTTCCTTCATCTTGGAGCCTTTCAGAAGAAGGTCATCAGATTTGATATCTGATTGAAACCATGAATGGAAGTGAAGACAGACAAAGGAGGAATGGAGACATGAGGATGGGTGACAGGGTCACACACACCACTACACATTACATAACATGAAAGCTGACTGGTCTTTACCAGGGGACCATTTCCCTGAGTGCATGCTGTAAATTTAGTCAAACATGTTAGAATTTAAAAAACACTGCAAAATGCCTAATTAATGTGTCCTAAAGTGAAATTTAACAACATCTGAAATTATCACCTTGATACAGTGATCATTCTAAAAATGATATTTCTCTGAGTCACATAGCACCTATGACTGATTTTTTTATGCTGTGTGAATTGCAGTTTCATAGTAAATAATATATAATATGCAATAAAAGTACTTAAGAATTTTACAGTAGATGATTAATAAAGCAGACCTATGTCATCCAGCTTTCATCTGTACTGCATAGCTGGGATGTCATGTGAAAAATGTTTATGAATATGATGTCCAACTCTGCACAAATGAAAGATCGGATCATGGGATGAAGGAGAGGAAGAGCAAAAAGCACATACAATGCCTCTCATGCTCTTATGTAATCGTTAAAAAAACTAACTGACTGAAAACAGTCAGGGATACTGCAGGTCCCTGGTCCATGTTTGCAGAATCACAGCCTAATATTCAATATTAGTGACATAACCCTGTAACAGATATCAAAGCAGTAAGTTGTGATCAAATAGTAAAAAAAAAAAATAGACTGGCTGGTCAAATAAGTGACCTGGGTTTAACTAAAATAATAGGTAAGAGCTTTCCACTGGATATTTACTGCAGTGCGATGCAATACTGATGCAGTGAATAGCTTCTCATTCAATCATGGTGAAAGATGAGTATCCCATCATCAAGGAAAAAATGTTACTCCATTTCAGAAGAATCAAATTACTGACCTGCATCAAACAAAGAAAACAACTAAGAAGATTGCTGAAACTACTAAAACCTGCTTATGAAGAGTCCACCACATTGTTAAAAGCTGAATGGACAGCGGTGAGCCACAATCTTGTGAACGTGGTCAGAAAAAAAATCCTTAGCCTGAGCCTGTGGGAGCAGCGTTGTGATGCCAGAGGAAGGAAATTAAACATCAGTGTGCCACTTTTTTTGGTCAAGCAGTATATATACAGTATAAACAGACTTTTGCTTCCCTCAATGAAAAATGTTGTGAAGTCAAGAAAACAGGAAGGAGAATTCATAAGTCACAAAAGTGAAGTGAAATTTGGATTCTGCAAGAGAAACTGTACAATGGCGCCTCCTTTTGTTTCATTTAGCATGGTTAAGCGTATCCTATTCCCAGGGAGATAAAAAAAAAAAGAGAAAACATCAAAGCACCTTTTCCTAGGATTTAGACTATTTGACTGCAGCCACAGCTGCATACTGGCAGGCAGCCTTACTGATTTGGTAGAGTTCAATACCTGCTGCTTCAGCTGCTATCTCAATGTCCTCTCTCTCCTCCGCCTCTGCCTGTGCCGCCTCCTGGGCTCTGAGGGTCTAATAGGATTTTGCATGTGAGGACAGTCATACAAGACTCAGAAAAACATACGTAGAAGCAAACAGAACTGACTGTATTAGAAGAGACAAACCTCCTTTAGTGTCTCTATGGAAGCAAAATATTTGGACCACCAGTCCAGCACACTCTCGTCCGTCTCATCCTCTTCCTCCATTCCTCCCTTCTTTTTCTTCTTCTTCTTCTTTTTGTCTTTGTCACTTTCTTCCTCAATCTTAAAAAAGAGCAGACATTAAAATGACCCTCAGTAGAGTCGCTTCTTATTTATCATGGCACACCACCAGACTGTAGCACATTTCTATTGCAACGTTTCTGCAGGAAGACTACTCACCATGTCAACTTTTACAACAGCATCAGACATCTACGGTAGGGGGCGTTACATAAAACAACAGAAGGATTAATACACACAATGAATGGCACAGGCATGACTGGCACATGTACAGAGGCAGGTAAAGAGGACTGAACATAAAGCAGGGCTTCTACTTCCACCACTACATAAACATACAGTTTATAGAAATAAGCAGGCAGCGCTCCACTGAGCACAAACTTAATGAAAAGCTTACTGCATCTAACTTGACGACTGTGTCCATCTTTCGGACTGGTGGCTCCCCATCCATGTTGACAAGGATATCACCTGCGGGATGAGAGAAGGAGCGGGAAGAAAGGCTGGGTGAGGAGCGGGGCTGGGGTCCGCCATTGGTCAGGACCATGTAGCCATTCATTAGCTTAGCTGGAGTGCAGCCAAAGGTTGAAGGCAGCAGGAGCAGGTGGCAGGAAAGAAGAGGACAGCCAGGGACATGCGAGAGAGGAGCGAGAAAAGGGAGGATACAGATAGGAAAAAGCAAGGCAGAAAGCAAGTGATGAAATCAGCAAAGTTATTACAGAACAGACTGTTTAAAGAGGATATGCAAACATTGTCTCAAATGTTTGATAGTGTTCTTCAGGTCTTTTTAAGAAAAAAGGAAGCCAACACTAAGAAATGAGGTTCATGAAAGACTGCCCTCTATAATTAGATGTGGAAAGCTTTATTAACTAACTGCTACTGCAATTATTACATCATTATCTAGTACGCACAAATTGCACAGTACTGACAAAAAAAGAGCTGTTGGGTTTGGCTTCAAACCTTCCTAACCCTACACACATGAACACACCTGTGTTACAGCTAATAGGGCCCTCACTAGCTACAGTAATTCATGATAAGTGCCAGTACCTGCGGTGGCCCAGTTGTTGGAGTTCTTGTCTGGAGTGCTGTAGATGAAACGTCTTAGGCTGCTTACAGCGTGGGACCCCACCAGGATGTAGCGGCCAAAGGCTCTGCAGTCCACCACCCGAATGTTGAGAGGAGGATGGAGAAGCTCATTTTCTGGAAGGTCCTGTAGCCACAATCAAGAAAAAAAATTCTAGTTAACAGTTATGTTTTCTACAAGGATGTATACAGTATATAATATCCAAGCAACCACTTTGTATTGGTCTAAATATCAAAAAGACCAATAAACTTACCACCTCAAACCATTTGACTAGAGTACTGAAATTGGGATTCTTCTTGTAGTTTTGGATGAGTGCAGATTGTACACCTCTGCCTGCACACTCTATGTCCACACGGGGCCTATCCACCTGAGCCAAGTTGATTCTCTTCAGGTCCCTTAATCCCCAGAACAAAACCTGAGCCAGAAAACAAATGTGACGTGATAAGGCAGGGAGGTTAAAAAGCTCAAAACACACAGCCACATTGGTAGACAAAATTCACCTCTATGCGGTAGCGACTCAGGACGGGCCGGATGCCCAACGGCACAGGGAGGATGGGTCCACGCTCTGAGTCTGTTGGTCCCTCAAGGGGGGGAAGGTCAGCCCTGCCTCCTTGACCAATCTAATTAGGGGGTGAGAGGGGAACTAAACCAGGTTGGAAGCCTTTTGAGGGCACCTTATCAACTTTACTTCTCTTTAAAGAACAACTAAGAAGAAAGTAAGAAGTAAGAAATTCATTATTAATGACTTGTTGGCAGAGAAAAAAACCCCAAACACTATCTATTGCCCACATTGAAAACCGTGCTACCAAACAGTAAGATGCATTTGGATGAAAAGAGAGAATGAGAAGAAAACCTTTATCTGAGGAACAGCGAAATTATGGACAGCGATCAGAGCTCGCCTGATCTCCTCAGCATCAAAGGGTATCTGCAGGCAGCAGGAGAAGAAAGACAGGGGAAATCAATATTTTAAAGAAAAGGAAGGGTGAATGGAAGGGGAAGTGGACGGTAAAAGTTGGAAAAGAAACATAAAAGGAGAAGGTGGGACTGGTCGTTCTGAGAGGAGAGAAGGGTAAATAGGAAAGGTTTGTCAGTGTCAAACATAAGAAACAGTGATGATGTTTAGTGGCAGCAGGCTAATATAAGAAATGGAAAAGAAGGAACACAGCAAGGCATCATTTTTACATGTAGAGACAAATAGAAATATAAAAAGTGTGATCAGAAAGTTGACTGCTTATGAAAATCAAACCCCTTCCCCTGAAAGTCATCTCCTTGTGTACTACTCTACTTTGAGTGCTGCTGCTATTTTCAGATTGACCCCCAGAACTCCTGCTGTGTAATTTGTGCTTGATCCTCTCTACTGTGTCCAAACAGTGACCTTTTTAATTTCTCATTTTTAATTTCATTTTGGGGGAAGAACACAGAGCCAAAATGCATAAATGCCAAAAAATCTTAAGAGAAGAGGAGGAGAAGAAGAGGAGGCCAAATATGGTGATATGTAGTGAGCCTAATTTCCCAGACGGGACCTTCCCCAAGGGATCAATAAAGTTTAATTCATTCATTCATTAATTCATTCAAAATTTGTATCATGTGGCACAACCCAGTAAATTTGGAAAAACACAGCATGGGGGCCTTGCTTTTGAGTCACATGAAAAGGAAAGTTTTCACCCGACTCTCTGCAGTCGTGAGAAAGTAAGTACATCCCATGATTTAGTTGCTGTAGAACCATTTTTAGTAGCAATAATTTGAAGTGGTAGTTTTCTGTATGACTTTATCAGTCTGTCACATGGTTGTTGAGAAATTCTGATCCACATTTCTTTATAACATTGCTTCAGTTCATTGAGGTTTGTGGGCATTCATTTGTGCACAGCTCTCCAAAGGTCCCGCCACAGCTTTTTACTTGGGTTAAAATCTGGACTTTTCCTGGGCCATTGCAACACCTTCTTCTTTTCTTCTTCAGCCCTTCTGTTGTAGATTTGCTTGGGATGACTGTCCTGTTGCATGACCCAATTTGGGCCAAGCTTCAGCTGTCGGATAGATGGCCTCACATTTAACTAGAATACTTTAGTACATAGAGGAGTTCATGGTCGCCTTAATGACTGCAAGGTGCACAGCTCCTGTGGCTGCAAAACAAGTCCAAATTATCACCCCTCCACCACGTGCTTGACAGTTGGTATGAGGTCTTTGTGCTGATATGCTGTGTTTGGTTTTCTCCACATGTGGCACTGTGCATTATGACCACTAAAATATCTAAATAACATCAAGAAGCAGCAGCATTATAAAAGGTCCAGATATGCACAAGACATCTACACTGAAGTAGAGATTATTAGTTTAGGTAAAGTTTCTGAACTTTTAATGATAGAGTTGCTGAACTAATTAATTGTACCCTGTGAAAGGTAGAAAGAATGGAAAAAACATATTTCTACATTTCCCTCATGCTTTTTTGTGCATACTATATGGGCAGAGACTCTGTTGAGTTGCATTTTTGAGGTGCAGATATCTGTTTTTGCTGTTTGGTTTGTTAAAAAAAATGCAGATGACATTATGCACTAATCAGTGCACCAGTGATATCATGTTTTTCTAAAGTTGGTAGACTGATGTACCAATCCAGCCTGTCTAGCAATGTGGCAACAAAGGCAACATGAATATAAACAATGCTTTTAATACTTTTATTACAATTCTAATGTTTCTTTATTATAATACAGAACCATAAAGTACACAAATCTCTCAGTAAGAATACCCAATGTGTGTGTGTGTGTGTGTGTGTGTGTGTGTTTGTATTCATTGTTATGTTCCATGTGTTACCTGTAGCAGTTCAAAAGCAGCCAGAAGCTCCCCAGCAGTGCAGTTCCCCCTGTAAATCTGGAAGTACTCCAGCTGTGGCGGGAACCTCGGGGGTCCATAAAGCTCATCACACATCTTGATGGTGGGCTTTGCAAAGGTCCGACCTATGAACTCTGCCTTACCCTGTACACCACAATGTGTAACAGCAGTCAGCCAAGACGATAAGGGGATAAGGGAAGGGGGTTAGATATGGGTGTGGGAAGTGCAGTCTACGTGGCAGCAAATGGGTACCATTATTGGTGGCTGAAAGATAACAGTAGAAATCCCAATCTTCCTATCAAACAAATCTTTACAGTGCAGTCGTAATGAACAAGAGAGTTCTAGGTCTTAGGTTGCCAGTAGCATTCCTAAAAGTATCCCTAGTTGCTGCTGAAGGACATGCACATCTTCTCAGTTTAATCAGATTAAAAAAAAGTAATCTAATTTTAAGGAGGTTCCATTTTAAAATTTTAAATATAAATACACATCTACAGTCACAATGCTTTGTCACTCTATTTAGCCAGCACAACACAAGTGAGGTCAGAGTTTAGTTGAAGGACAGGGTGGAGTGAAACAAGGGTGGGACGATTGAGAAGAGGAGGGATGGAGAAGCAAAGAACATTTAAAGCATTATTAGCACAAACTAACTCTTTTAAAACTCTTTCAATGCAGTTTCACTTTGCTGCATCTATTCTGTCATTCTTGTGGAACAGGATCCTACCACTGTGTCCTGATCATAGATTTCAACCACAATAATTGGAGGGTCGTCTCTCAGCTCACTGGCCTCCCCGAACAGCTCCACATCATCAAACACCAGCAATTGATCCCATGTAGGGCAAAGTGTCTCACTCAGAACCTGCAGCGCACACAAACACATATTAGGTGTAGTTAAGTATAATCAGAATAAACACAAATACAGTCTCTGCATATGCACATGCTCATTTTACCTCGGTAACCTGGCTGTGTGTGGAAAAGAAGACGCGAGCAAAGGGGTCTGAAAGGCCACTGCTGTCAGCAGCAAACAGACTGCGAGCCTGGTACATGTGTGCTCTCAGCTGGAACACCTGCTTCACTATTGGACACACACAGAGACACACATCACATCACATTAACTGACATCCAATCCCGTTTGGGAGCAATCTTAGACTGAAGTTAGAAAATTGAAACACAAAGTAAAAGTGATCAACTGCAGTCAAATGACTGCTTCTGATTGACTTTGTGTGTGTGTGTGTGTCTGTCTGTCTGTGTTTTGCCTATAATTCATTTTAAATTTAAAGCTTAATGGTAAATGTAAATAGATGTTGAAAACACAAAATGATGCAAATTATGGGGAGTGAAAATAAAAGAACTTTACTGCAATAAAAAATACAAAATGAATGTTCATGTTTGAGTGACAGTTACTTTGAGTTATGGAGTGTTTACTTCTCAATTATTTGACACTAACAAAAACGAGCCCCATGGTTTGTAATTTTTGGTGAGTACAGTGCTCACTGTTGTAGACGAGGGTGACAGGAGGTATAGAGTGAAGACCGGGACCAGTTTTAGTGGCTTTAATCTCTTCAAAACCATTAGGCAGACCACGGAGGAAATCCTTCCGCTGCTTGTTGAGGCCCAGCCACAGATATAACTCCAGCTTAGCCTGAACTGTCCAGCCTGCAGGACCAAACCCCTTCTTACCAGGCAGCTGCAGACACAGATAATAGCAGCCATAAACCAAGCAATCATGAGAAGTTTCCTACAAAAAATTAAACTACTATTGGAAAAACTATTGGTTTGCTTAGTCCCTCAAATAGCCTGAATGCATCCATACATCCTTACTTGGATATGACCATTTTAAGTGAATCATTTAGCATTATGCAGACAGCATCACAGCATCACTCAATCTAAATATATTAAACAGCCGTAGTAAATTTGCAAGTTGAGAGTATCTAAAAGTTTGTTTGTTCCAGGTGTTAAAACTTAAGAAAGTGTCTTTTAATGTAACAAGCTGAAAAAGTGTGAGTAAAGGTGAAATACCTTAAGGAATACAGCTTTGACTTTTCCACAGTCTTTGCCAGTTTCCTCATCCACTATGGAGTACAGGATGTCTTTGGAAGGTATGCGGGCATACGCAATGCGTTTATTATTGCTCATCATCCAAATGAAAACTTCTGGAATGCTGTGCTGAGGCTGGACAGCAAAGACAGAGAACCATTTTCATTATCTCTAGTTCCTTACCTGATGATACCTAACCACTTTAAGTGTTTATGAGGACAGTATATGATTTCAGTCCGAGCAGAGGTTTAAGTGTTTCAGTATGCAGGACTACATGTCTACCTCATCAGCAAGGAAGCGAAGCTTCTGCAGGAAGTTCTGCACCAGCTTGAGTTTGTCTCTGACTGTGTTTTTCTTCACCTGAGTCCGAATCTGCTTGGCCTGTTGGCCCATGCTGTCCTGCAAGAGAAGTGATAATAAGTGGTAATGATGCATACAATGCTAACAGGGGGGGTGCAGCACCTTAAATACAAACATATGTGGAACCAGCTCCCATTTTTGGCTTGGAAGGGGGGGGGGGGGTTACTGATACTGCATTTGGGTTTAGGACTTCCCATTTTGATAAAGTTTATGGATAGGGCTGGATATGGCTGAGCCATCCTTTGATTATGCTGCTATAAGCTCAGGCTGCTGGGGGACTCGCGATGCACTGAGCACGTCTCCATTCCCCTCCTGATGGATTTAAATGCCACAATTGCAATTTTTGTCGTTACCTTATGTATTTACCTTATATAACAGTATACAGAACTGTATAATGGTGTGTGTGTGTTTATATATATATATTTTTTTTTTTTCTTTTTCTCTTTCTCAGTTTAGGTAGTTCAGAAGCACCCAAGTTAAATCTACTTACCAATGTGAAAAACTACTACAACCTTCCCCGTTTTCACCTCTGAACCACTGTTAACAGTACTGTTATTTTCCTTAAAAACATTTTTTTTAAATTCTTGTTGCATTTCCTCCTGAAACAAATTAAAGGTTGCTTCACAGTCAAATGCAAGCATTGAACCAGAGATATTGTAATGATGTTGGTAGTATTGCAAATGCATACAAATGTATTGCAGTGAATTATGAATCATTTGAATTATAAATCAATTTTTGAAATTTATTTTCTTGTTTGGCCTTTACATCAAGTCCATACTATTTACTCTGAATGGTGCTGGGATTAACAGTTAATTAGCTACAACTTCCTCTGTACCACTCATGGCATTACAGAAACATGGATCGTACCATCTCTCTCATGCAGGACTTGAGTCGCTCTCGATCGAGTTTGGTTCTGCCTGCCTGGTTCAGATCCTTGTTAGCCAGATTCACAAACCGACTGGAAAAACACACACACACACACACACACACACACACACACACACACACACACACACACACACACACAGACCTGAATCCACTCTCATCTTCAGTCATCAGTTCCTTTATTTAAGTCCAATAAAAATATTATTACACTTCAATCTAAAGTTTCGGCTGAACCACTGATCTGAGACCGTGACTAAAGGCGTTTTATTGCAAATAATTCAGTGTAAACCTGAAATTTGCTGAGCTGTCAGATGTGTAGATTAGCGGAAAAAAACAAAATATTATTTACCATCAAATCCTGATGGATGTGTATGTTAATTGAATTACTGTTACTGAGGCATCTGTATAAGTGGGAGTGTCACAGTCATCTCATGTGATACTGACAATTATTAAAGGAAAGAGTGTGACACACAGGAAAATGAAAGACATACTGTAAAAATCAGAAATTAAAAGAGCTAAAAGAACTCTTCAGCTTTTCAATTCAATTTAATTTAGATTGCACCTAATCAGTTGACTGTTGTGATTTGTTGTTGTGCTGCTTGAACACAAAGTGAGTGTTTCTGCCTTGTATTTGTCTTTTTTCTCACCTGTGCAGCCATCAACAAGCCTGACATCCAGGACACAGACATGGAGGCCATCATGGACACCATCGTGGACAGTCTCTTCTGTTTCTTTGTTACTCTTGGTGAGTGCAGCTCACAGATTGACAGCAAATTCTGATACCTGCAGTTAATAATTCACCTGGATTTCGTAGATCGGGATTTTTTTTTTCATGTTTGGTTTGTGGCAAAAATATTTTGAAGCTGGTTCGACCCTCTTTCTCTGAAACCGACTAAACCATTTCAGTGTGTTACTGTTTCAGTCCACTAGATGGTAATCCTCTCTTTTTTATTATCAGGGTAAAAACTCTACAAATTTTCTTACCTGCTTGACCCTGTCTGGACCACAGTAGCATTACTAATTTAGAGTCAAATCTACTAAACAGGGTAAATTTGCACAATTACATAATTGCAGAAGTGTGCAGATGGAGCTCTGCAGGTTATCAGTGCATGAATTTATAACCACAGATGCAATCAGTCACTTCAGTACTGAACATCATTCTTACCCAGAATAGCATAAATTAGCATACAGTATAAGTACATGTTTCACACATGTGTTTCTCCTGGGAAGCAGCATTGCAGTTCAGATCAGTGAGAGTCAGCCAAAGGAGGATTAATGTGATTTTCATATAAGGGCGAACTCTTCTGTTAGGATTGCTGAGGATTGTGTGGGGGCTTGAAGGCTGGGATAGGTGTCCATTGGATCAATCTGACATTTCAGGTGGAGCATAAAGTTAATTCTCTAACTGTGGTGTAGACTGTCAGTAAAGCTGTCCCTTATGGTCAATTTTAATTTTTAGAACAGTAAAGGTCTCATTATTTTAGATCAGGGCAGCATGAGAGTCTTTGGAGTTTTGCTTGATGAACTAAATTACCTCTAACACCCTGTAACACTTCTCTAAATATTTTAATTGTCTGTAATCTCACCTTTTATTTAGTGATTCTGTCTTAATGAAGATGCATGTGTGACGTTGGTTCATGTGTTTAATTATGTGTTCATATGTTTGAATTTTTGATGTGTTCTTTGTAATGAGACTTTATTTAAGTGTGTTGTTGTTGTTGACCAGGTGCGGTGCCAATCATCCGCTGTCCTAGAGGAAACGCAGCAGAGATGGTCGCTGTGGTGAGTCCAGTCTAACAGGTTGAAACCACAGTTTGTCAGGCTTTGGGTCCCAACCAGCCTCAGCTGTGTTTGGTTTGTGTTGTTGTATTATCATAACATATATCATAGCAGTTCTGTTCTGGCTTTTTTACCGGAAAAGTTCTGGGTCTACAACTGATCTGATACTCTACATATTGTCATCTTCATTTTGTGGAATTTTTGTGCTGAATTTTGTACTTGTTTGTGTAGAAACTGGATAAAAAGCTCCGTGAGAACCTGCGTGATGCCAGAAACAGTCTGTTCACAGGGGACAGCATGACTGCTGGACAGTTCAGGTCAGTCGTCTTAATGAATACATGTTAGTTTTGTGATACTTTCTTCTTTTTTCTTTCTTCTTCTTTCCAGTTTTTAAAGTCTGTACTGCTCTCATTCTGTTGTGCTGCTCACCTAGCATTTGCAGAAGCTAAATTAAAGCTAAATAAGAGAAAAGCATTAATACAAAGATGCTCATTTAGGGAGTATTTAGAGGAAGATGTGGATCGACTGTCAACATTAATCGTGAAGCATGAGCGATATCTGACTGACCTTAACATTGATAATGCTGCAGGTAACCTCTGTTGTTAACTCAGTACTGTTTACTTTAGCGCATCAGTTCATGTAGGACTCCATCTGCCGTCACTGGCAGTTCAGATATTGGCCCTGTGTTTAACTATATTCAGAAATATTTGATTCTCCTCTCCAGTTTCCAAAGACCCCTGTTCGTCCTGGCAGATCGTAACGTGGACATGGCCACGCCCCTCCACCACACCTGGACCTATCAGGCACTGATTCACGATGTGCTGGTAAGACATAAGTCATGTGTCTGAGAATGACTGAGAATGACCAGCTTTTGTTTCACCATTAGGTAAAATAAAAATAGAGCCGTGTCCAGCATTTTTCACAAAACTGTGGTCATTTGAGTTGCTACTGAATGTAGTCTGTTAAAGGATTCCATTATAAAAGAAGGAATATGTTTTGAAAAGTTATATTTTATCCTTTCACTATAGCTCTTAAGACTTAGAGAATCTATACCAAAAATTACCACCCCTCTACTTGTTTGTGATGATATGTTTGGTTTTTGCCAAATCATAGTGCTGTGTATTAGCAACATCTCCACTTTGGTCATAAGTGGTCTCATCTGTCCAAAGGACAGTGTTCCAGAAGTTTTGTGATTTGTTAGATGCAACTTTGCAAACCTAAGCCTCGTAGCCACGTTCTTCATAAAGAGAAGAGGCTTTCTACTGGAAACCTTTCCAAACAAGCCATACTTTTTCTTTTTCTAATTGTATTGTCATGAACTTTTACTTGAATGTAGAAGTTGCCAATTGGGGCCTGTAGAGTCTGATATGTATCTCTAGTTTTTGGTTTTTTGTTCTTTTTTTTGGGGGGGGGGGGGGGGTGGGGGGCAAAATTG
>VUQJ01004259.1:5584-27056 GCA_015108635.1 Andinoacara biseriatus
TGTTAGTGAAGATATGGAGAGCCCAACACGCCTGAGTGTTATTGCTTTGAATTATTTTACAGGACTGTCTGCATATAAAATGCAAAAGTAACAGTTTAAATACAAAAAAAAAAAAAAGAAACGGCAACTTCTGAAGTTGGTGCCTTAAAGGCATTTGTGCCTCTGATTGTCCATTTGCATTGCTGCAGTTAACATTTTAACTTCTCAGTGTAAAAATAATAATAATAATGTAACATTTCTATTAACTGCTAAAGAGCACATGCCGTTATAGGCCAACTAACTACAGTGTATTGTAAATTCAGGGAAAAGTACCTGTTTTGAATACAGAAACACACACATATGTACATTACTAATAAAAGAAAACGATCTGAAGTAGAAATATAATTCTTATTTAGTGCTTTTGGAGCCGCGAGCGGCAGAGGAGGAGGGATGCATGTGGACGCGTCAACTAAAACTAAAACATTTACATGCAGTGTTGTATTGTGTCTATAACTGTACAATAAAAACAAATCTTATTAACACTCTTAATAAATGGGTTTGATCCAGTTAAAGTGGAATTTCACAGAAGTGGAATAAAGTTGATTAATTTCTGTCTGCATTTGTCCTGCACACGCCTTCCTTCTTTAGGTAGAATAGTTAGATTTAACTCTTATGACCACACACACACACCAAAGACTGAGGCAGGCTAACGCAGGGTCATCATCGTTTTTGAGTCAAAAATGTGTCAGTGTATTAAATCACAGTCCAATTAAAGGGTGGAGCCAAAGTCTTCAATGTTTTCATGTAAACTAAGTCATTGTTTATAAGATTTGGTACAAATTGTGAAAACCTTTCTGTGTTCCACACAGATCGTGTCCTGGAGCTGTCCTCCTCCTCCCGCTGTTGGACCTTCACCTGTCTCAGCTGTGCCAGTCCTTGGAGTCGCTGCGCTCCGCCTCTGCTGGCAGCGCCGGGTCAGACTCTTCAGCTGCCAGCTCAGGCCGCCCTGCTGCAGCTCCTGCTGGGCTGGGGAGACTGGAGGACGCCGGTTTATGTGGTTTTAGCGCGGAGGACGTCGGCTTAGCTGCTCTGAGGCTCCTCTGTCTCTTGCTGGTCCACAGTGACGAGGTGAGAGTCCAAACGTCTGTAATGGCCTGTCAGACCACCTGGTGCCGCTCAGGACGTTTGTCCTGATAATCTTCATTAACGTGGAGCTTTAATTATGCTCATTTACAGCTCTGTCTTATTTATTAATAAGGATTAAAATTCCTTATTAATCTAAAACAACATTACAAAGGTAAAATTTTGCATTGGATATTCCAAACTTATTGTTCCAAGAATTCATGTGGTTCTAAGAGGGTCGGGTCTGTTCCTGTTGACGTCACACAAAGCAGAGAGTAGAAAAAGAGTGTTTAAAGCAGCCTGAATCCTGAGCTTTCTGCTCCCAGAAGTTACTTCTACATTTGGCCCTCGTGTAATATGAGCATTCGCTGCTATTGTGACGGTATATGACAGAAAAACACAGAGAATAATAATTACCAGATGATTGCTGCACTGTTCTCAGCCTGAAATAAACAAGATACCGAATTATCAAAGTTTTATCCAAGTGAATTGTCGTGCAGCGCTGACCTTGTACGTGCTCCTCAGGCGGTGGAGGCTGTGCTGAGTCGGAGCAGAACCGTCGACCACGAGGTACTGAGAGCTCTGCTCTTCATGTTGTTGTGCTATATTAACATTATTAACCTTCCCTTCCTGCCTTTACCTGAACAGGGAACGAGATTAATGCAATTCCCTCCTCGCTCCGGTTTTAGGCCGACTGCTCTGCTGCCGGAGCGGACGTCTGCTCCCAGAATGCTTTGCTGCAGTCGCTGCTGCGGCTGTGTGATGAGGGGCTCGGTGGGTGCAGCCCACAGAGGGAGGAGCTGGGCCTCAGTGCCATGAGGAGCCTGCGTGTCCTAACCGAGAGAAGCCCGCACACTCACACTGACAGGTGCTCACACGGTTTGAATGGAAGTTCAGACGTTCAGCACAATAATCGTCGCTCTAGCTTCTCTTTGAATTCTTATTGGAAATTTTGGACATTAGTATTTTGGCCCAGATTTAAAACTCTCCATAATTTGCAAAGTTATAATTTATTTTTGTTCTATTGTATAATGTCCATGTTCAGACATTAAAATTTAAGATTTAATTAAATGAAGTTTTGATTTTTGCGTCATAAATCCCATTACAGTTTTTATCTGGAGGCCTCATTAATTCTCAGATTTATGAGAAGTGCAGAAATCAGTGAGGATGAAATGAAACTGATGCTGTGTTTTAATCGAACCCTCTGATTATAGTGCAAACACAAACGCGTGAATATGACACGGCTGTCAGTGGTGTGCCAGTACTACAATACTGCTGTGAGCAGAGTACTCGCAGTACTTGCATCTCAGTGTACTACTGCAGTGATTCATAGGCATTGTGGTAATTATCAGAAAGTAGAAACAGATAATGTGAATATTAACTTCATTATCATTAGTTATAGAAGTTGCTGGAAAATCATATACAATGTGTCAAGAATTTCATCATTTTTCCTGATTGTCTTTATTAAATTTATTTCTTAAAAAGTCATAATTTTTAGAAAACATGATTTCAGGAAAAGCAAATTCAGAAGTGTGAAGTTTGCCTGTGAAACATCCAAACTAATGACGGGGGTCCGAGAGCCCAAAATTATCGTTCAGACAAAAACGATGTTTGTTTTCTACAGTTTGTTCATTTTACGTGAAAAGATGCTTGATGTGGATTTCTTAATGTTTTTGTCTGCAGAGCTCTGCGTGTATGTTTGTGTGAACTTACAGATTTATGCGTCTCTGGTTGTCACCTGTGAATCATTCCTTCCTCTCACAGGCTCGAGTGTGTGTTGCCGGTGGTGTGTGTGTGCGTGTCAGCGAACAGCAGGTTCCAGGCGGTTTCCGAGTGTGTGTCCATCCTCATATCGATATCCGACCACCAGACGCTGGCGACGCGGCTCTGCTCTCAGCACGGTGAGCTCGAGCCCCGCGACACTGACGTTACCTGAGCTGAAAGAAGCTCGGAGCCGGGCGGGAATCAAAGAACCTGATTTAAAGCGCCCGTCTCCGTGAATCCTCCCGTAGATCCTGCTTACAGAATGTTTCTGGTGGCGACACTTTGATGTTTGTTGTTTGGTTTTTGTGTCTTTATTTCAGCGTAAACAATCACTGCATTGTTAAAGTTTCCCTGTGAAACAGAATAAATCATCTGAAGCCTTTTTTTGCTTTAGATCCCTGCGTTTTCCTCAAGTTGTTCCACTTCATCAGGACCAGACCAGACAAACACACAGCGCACACAAACTGGATTCAGTTAGACCTACAGGTGGTACACACGCACACACATGCATGTGTGCACGCACACACACACACACACTGCGCAGTGCAGTGAGCTACATCTAAAACTGAATATCCACCTGTAAAGATGAATGAAAATCCTGCAGTTCTTCCCTAATCTGGGATCCTCCGTAACTCTCCAACACTCTGTCTCTGCAGTCTGAACTCTCTGAATCGTGCATATATAACTGTGACTGGGAACCAGCCTTTGCACCTGCACAGACAGGATCTCCTCAGAGAATGTTGTTCATATGAACATTGACAGAACTAGTTGTGTGACGGATTTTAACCTTTTACAGTCGTGAGAAATGAAAGTCTGAAGGTTCTGTTCAAAGAAAGCTGAGACTGTTGGATCTCTGCAGCTGCTGGCAGCTGGAATGATGTTCAGAGGAAGTTTGACACAGGCTGAAATGCCACGTAAAGCCTTCGGGTTTCATTATTTGTTGCACTGATTGAAACAATCTTTTCCTTTTAACATTCGAAGCTAGTTTGTTGCAAACGCACTTGTAACCAACACGTTTGATACATCGTTGAATCGCTGATTTTGTGACCTGGAGAATTTTAAATGTGTGGTAATAATAATAAGTTTTTCTTTGTGTGTTTGTGTCAGGTGGTTCGTTTGTTGAACAGACTAATGACTCAGAGATCAGAGCGTTGGGCTACCAGCCCTCAGAGCAGCTGCCAGTGTTATACTGAGGTAACCGTGCCTGGAACCGTGTCCTGCCTCTGCAGAGTGACGAGTGTTGCATTATTATACATTTGTGTTTGATTCTTTCACAGCTTGTTCAGACAGCAGTGATTGTGTTCCATCGTCAGTGGTTGGATCTCCGCGGTTCTCAGGAGCCAACGGCCTCAACGGGTCCGTCAGATTTCAGGCTGAAAGCATGAAATGTCAGTAGCACATCAGTCCGTCTCTAAAAGGCCGGTTTCTTTGTGTTTTTGTCATCCAGACTTGGCCTTGCCTGTGCAGCAATGCTGTGCGTCGTCTGTGCCGTGGTGGTGCAGCACGGCGGCGTCTCTGCTCAGAGAGTGCCTGCTGCTGCTGCACTGGCTGCTGCTGCATCATGGCAGCTTCTCGGACAGCTGCAGGCCGCTGCTGCACATGTACGACCAGGTGATCCCTGCTGTACGAGACACGCTGAGGAAGATCCCCGAGCTGAGCGAGAGCGAGGGTACAGACGCACACACACACACACTGTTAATGAAATGAACCTGCTGATAATCAATAACACTACAGCAGCTGAAACAGATTAACAGCCCCCTCTGCTGCTCAGCTCACTAGGTCAATATCTCAGACATTTAATTGACTTGAGGTTTTACTCCTGATTGTGTTCATTTCTGAGTGGTATATATATGTATTTTACACCGTAACTGTTTACGCTTGAGCAGCTGAACCAGCTCAAACATAGCTGAACTTTTTACAGTGCTTTGGCTCTTTCTCCTAACCTCTGAGAGCGCCACGAGTTTTTTCCCTCCTGGATATGACTAACAGCTGAATCTTACATGTACAGTGATCATTTTAGCTTTGAATAACAGCAGCAGTCTTCAGTTGAGGATGAAACATCTCTGGAAGTTGATGTTGTCAAACCATTTTCACCTGTTGTTCTGTGATATATTCTGGTATTAAAGTTAGCGTTTGGGTGCTTTTATGTTTCCCCTGGTAGAACGTGCGCTCCATAAATGTAACCCTGAAATCCTTATTGGAGCCGTCCTGTGTTTGACTGCCTCCAGGCCGTTTGCTGCGTCATTCCCCCTCTTTCTCCCCACCTTCCATCGTGTTTATTGAGCAGGTATTTGAGGCGTCCTTCTCTCGAGCAACATTTTCACCTCCTGCTGCTGCACCTGCTGCGGTATCCCAAGGTGTCCACAGGCCACATGAAGTGCATAATCACTCCAGCAAGTTCTGGGTCTTCCTGGGGTCTCCTCAAAGCTAAGTGTGCCCAGATAACCTCCAAAGGAAGGTGCCCAGGAGGCATCCTGAGCAGATGTCCAAAACTGCCCTGCACTCCTTTTCCCACATTTGAAGTCTTTATCCCAACTGTGTGGAGCCTGACCACTTAAATTAGCACGAGGAGATTTTATAGTGCAAAAAAAGAGGGGAAAAAAAACATCATCAGCCCAAATTTGCAAGGAAGAGTGACCAAGGATCCCAAATCCGGGTGTGACAAACTTGTTGCATCACTCCCAAGAAGACTCGTGGCTGTACGAGCTCAATACTGAGCAAAGGCTCCGAATACTTAAGACCATGTGATAGTTCACTTTTTCTTTTTAATACATTTGCAAAAATTTCTACATTTCTGATTTTTCTGTGAAGATGGAGAGCTGAGTGTCGATTAATGAGCCAAATGAACTGTTTGGATTTTAGCAAACGGCTGCAATGAAACATTTAAAGGAGTCTGAATACTTTCGGTACCCGCTCTACATTATCATGTCATTAATATCAGCATTGTGGCATTTTCGTGTTTATTCATCGAGGATCACTGTCAGCTACATTATCCAGTATTAGCACCTTGCTCAGTTTGTTGTTGAGCTCACGTACTTCAAAACCTTCACCTTTTTTTCCTGTTTTTAACATCTTTCAGAGCTGGCACTGGAAGATATCTGCCGCTCGGAGGGCGATGAAGCTGATGACATGGACACTGACGCTGGCTCCTGATTGGCTGCTGCCACCGACCCGTGGATGTGGTGACACATGTCGACACAGTTCACTGACTGCTGCTGCAATATGTTTTAGACGGGAACAGGAACAGAGTTTTAAGTGAAGTGGAGGTTTCAGAGAGGTTAGAGGTGAGTCCGAGCTCCGACTGAAATAATGGACACAGAGTTTCCTCCACTTTCAGATGGGATTTCACAATAAAACATGAAGGTGGGAAAAAACTCCTCTTGGTGTTTGTTTACTTGTAATTTTAATTTTCAAATGTGGGGACTGCTCTTTGATTTCTCTGCAGCTCGTACGTTTGTTCACTGTGAGGTAAACTGGCTGATATGTGGCCGGTTTCTGCCCCACCGTTGATCATTTGCTTCTCTGCAGGTACTTTAAATGAAGAGAGATGAAGTTTTTAACTGCTGAATGACTTTATTACCTTCACCGAGGAGGTTATGTTTTTAGTAGCGTTTGCGTGTCATTATTTCTGACTGTAAACACGATGGCTCAGAAGGTTTTGGAGGAATTGTGATAAAACTTTGTAGGCGTGCAGCGTGGGCTCACGTTAACGATCCGATAAAATCTGCAAGGTCAGATTAACGATTCATTGGTCCAGAGCTGACAGAGAGTCTTACAAGTGTGGTGTGATTTAAACTATCCAGTTACATTTGACCTGACCTCTGACCTCTGACCTCCTCTAAGATCAATAGAGTGGTCTAAAGGTCAGAGTGATAATAATGCTATAATAATAATAAGGTCAAAGTTTCATAAAATGTCTTTTAAACCATGTTTACAAATCTACTGCCTTTGTTTTTATTGGCAACGTTTAGGAAGTGATGCTGATATATCACATTATAATTTACATCCAAATAGGTCACATTTGACCTCTGACCCCACTTTTTTCTTTGTCTGCCTTTGTTTCATGTTGAACTCTAAGTGTGTTATATCTTTAAAGGAAATATTCAGAGAAAGAATGAGCTGCCTAGTTAGAAAAATACTGTAGTATAATATTATTATTATTATTATTATATTATATAAGCTCAAGTTATTCATGTCGAGTTATTTACATATTAGCACCTGTTATCGTTACCAACTCCTACATAATGTTTGTGTAATCAAAGTAAACATCTGTCATGCTGCCATTATCTGATTTTTTTTTTTTTTACTGCGAACTTCTTTATGTACATTTAAAAAGAACAAAGAAACAAATGAAACTGTGATATTTGATGTGCTCAGTAAGTAGCAGAGCTGGTTGTTAATCAGTTTGTCAGGTAATCAGTTCTGTTTTTCCCTCCCACTAGTTTGGGTTTGGCTCGGGTCGGTGTCACTCCTGGTAACATGAAGCAATACTTTCATCCAGCCATTCACACACATTCAAGTTCTTTCCATCCAACAATAACACGTAAGCACATTGTGATGAATCCAGACCAACTCGGAGTTCAGTGTCTTGTCCAAGGATACTTTGCAGGCTTGAACAGCCTGGAATTGAGCCACCAACATTCTGATCAGTAGATGGTCCCGTGGCCTGGGGAGGCATATCCACGGAGGGACGCCCAGACCTCTGCCCTGACTGCCAGCAGGTATCGGCATGAAATCCTTGGACCCATTGTGCTGGTGCAGTGGGTCCTGGGTTCTTCTTGGTGCAGTTCCTGGAGCATGAAGGAGTCGATACCACTGACTGACCCCGGACTCACCTGATCTAAAACCAATAGAACACCTCAGGGACAAATCATTAGGAGCGCGCCCCACAGTTGTCGGGCTCACAGACGAGCACACGTGGGTCATGCAGATTACTGAGTAGCATTTTTTTTATTCATGGGGACGAGTTCTCTTGGAACTGCAGCTCTTTAGTACTGTGGGGGGGGGGCTGGTGGATTAGCTCTCTTTCTTTTCCATTTAATTCAGATTTTCCCAAGAGCATCTCTAAACTACCTCATGATTGCTAAACTTTGCACTTAGGGTAAGAGCGACCCCCCCCCCCCCAACACCTCCAAAGGGCGTTCATTAAGTTGTTTGCACGTCTTATGTACTAACAAGTCTTTTGATTAGGCATAAAAACCATGCAGTAAAATTAAAATCCAGACTGAATCCTGCTGCAGGTGCAGGTCAATAAGACGATACCAGCCAAAGTGTAAAAAAACACCATCTGCATGCAGGTTCAGAACACAACAGGATTTACATAAATATATTTATTTTTTTACACAAGTTTATTTTGTTCAAATCCAACAAAAACATTTCGTCTATAAGTTGGATCAGAATCGTAGAGAAAGCAGCTCGTTGTCTGACTGTTGGTCAGTTGTGTGATTGCTGCTGTCCTCAGTTAAAGGACACACAAGAGGACTAATCCTGTTCCAGTTATCTCAACATCATCACTTCATCGTTTTGGTGCCAGAAATCAAACTCTTCAGCGACATCGATGAAGTTCGGGCCGCGGTGAGAGAACGTGTCCCAGAATAAACACAGTTGTTCAGGCAAAAATTAAATGTCATGTTTATCAGTTCGTAGCAAAATCCAAATAATTTGAGGAAATTACAAGATATTTTTATTAGTCCACCAAAAACAGGAAATTAAATTAGAAACTAAAGTTTTGATCCTGAGGTCTGAGAAGCAGCCATTCTGCTGGCTGCTTGTGCGCTAATTGCAGGTCGGGATCATCAGCAGAGGATGAGAACACTTTATGTTCATGCTGGAGCTGTATTCATTTTTAATGCTGTGCTTTAAAAAGCTTCTCAGTGTTTTCAGAAAGATTTATTTTTTTAAATCTTTCTCGTAATCACAGGAGTGATTCCACAGTGTAAAGCAGAGCTATGTTTAGGCTCCGCCTCCTCTGACGCCCTCAATTTTACATATAAAGGTGTGTTCAGGGCAGTTTAACACATTTCAGCGGTCTTAAATTGGACCCATTATGCTTTTCTGTCATATATAAATATATACTTTTACAATGCTGTTGCATCCCTCACAGGTGTACAAGTAACCCTACTTAAAATACTGTTTTTAATCATTTATGCAGCACTTGGGGATTCGGGACATTCTCCACTTGTCGAGGATGTGCACCTGAACACACCATTAGTTTTCCTTTGTGTTACTGGTGGATCGGGTGACTGCTGAGAGTCCACTGTAGGAAAGTTCGTGACACTTTGGAGGCCGGCGGGGCTTAGACTGAGACAGCTGCAGAGAGAAGAAGGCACCGAAGGGTCAAGTAATCCAGGATTAGACTGTCTCTGTAGTGCTTCTGTGGTTTTAATGTGTCTATATTTGTCAAGACAACTTTGGAGTTCTGACTGTGAGGACGTGTCTTCAGCGCCTCGCATCTTTAAAGGGCTGTTTTCAGAGTCCAGATTAAGTTTTACACTTGGAATCAGTGTGAATCAGGTTTAGGATGCAGGCTTTTAGGGTCCTCACAAGTATAGAAATAGAATAAAAATACATGTTAATTTTTCTCAGTCCATCTTGGCACCACTTGATCATCGTCTTCCTGTTTGTTCTGTAGTGTTGTGTGGGAGTTGTGATGCATCTTGTGCATGTTGTTATGTGGCACGCGGGGTTTGGTCAGCCACGGGTGCATCAGCAGCTCAGACGCCGTCAGTCTCTCAGCGGGTGATTTCCTCAGCATGCAGCCAATCAGACACTTGGCCTCAGGCGACAGCCATTCAGGCAGGCTAAATGCCCCACGCCGTATCTTGGCGAACAGCGCGGCAGGCTGCGTGTCTTGAAAAGGATATCGTCCAATCAGCATCGTGTACAGAGACACGCCCAGGCTCCAGATGTCTGCAGCACGGCCCGAGTACGACCCGCTGCCGTTGCTCAGCAGCTCAGGGCCAACGTAGGCAGGACAGCCGTGTCTGTCTGTTAGAGCGTCGTCATCATTGGTGCCGTGCAGGAGCACGCAGTCATCGAGTCCGAGCAGGGCCAGAGAAGTCCTGCACGAGGAAAAACCACTGGTCAGACCTCTGCAGAAGTTTATCAGCAGCAGTATCTGTAGTACTGGTTATATAGCTGGTACTGTAAGGTACTCTAAGAGGAGAGGTGGCCCCTCATTCATACTGCTGCTAGTAATATTTGTACATGCATTTTTTCCACAGACTGCAGGGATTTGGAGTCTCACCTGTATCTGTCCATAAAGACGAATCTGCGGAGCTTCAGGTCTCTCAGAACAACTCCGTGTTGATGGCAGTGCGTGACAGCATTCAGCATCTGGGCGAACAGAAGCCCCGCCTCCTCCTCGTTCAGGCGTTTCCTGCTGCGCACGTATGCGTGCATGTCACCATGGTGACCAGGCAGGAATACATACACCTTGTCTTGGCCAACGACGACATCCTGCAGAGCGCAGATGTTGTCGTGTTTGCCAATGCGGCCGTAGGCTGCCAGCCGCTCCTGGTATCCGCGCAGTGGGAGCACCTGTAACAATGGCAACGTAGTATAAGTAGTAGTATTTTTTAAAGTAACAAGTTTTGCTGTATCAGCAGTAACTGTAGATGTGAACATGCTCTGTGTGTTACCTGACAGGTGTACTGCTGCTGCGTGCGCACATGCACAGCCCTGTAGGTCTCTTCCTTCTCACAACGTTCAAAGAGGAAATATGGCCCGACTCTTGATGAGGATTGGCTCACGTTGGACGTGGGGGTGGGGCTTGTGGGCCTCAGGCAGGGTGATGTAGGGGTAGGGGGCGGAGCCAGACGGGCTCGTTTACATTTCAGTGAATTGTCTTGAGGCTCGTCCAGAAGTCTCTTCAGACACAGTTGAGATCTGGTTGTAGACGCTCCGGTGCTCATCTGCGATTGGAGATGAGGAGTGACATCATCAGGTTAATGTGTAGCTCCATGTAATTTGTTTCACTTTTGTTTTCACCGTGAGACGAGTACAGGACTCTCTGAAAACACAGTCCCAATTTAAACAGACAGTATTTGAATCAACAAAGTAACGACTGTGAGCCAAAAGCTTCTCTCGGTTTCTGACACCTTTTCTAACACACTTCTGTGATTTTGCTGTAGGTTGCCTCTGGAGTATTTTAAACACGATTATTTGAATTTATAGTATTTTATTAGTCTCTTAGGTAGCACTAATAGCACATTTGTGTGTCTGTGCATTGCACGTGTACACTTTATGAATGCATTTTGTCATTATTTGGTCAATATGAATGTGGAAAAAGGTTTTAAATCTTCCTTTGTGGTGTTAAAAGGCTCTTAAAAATGTTTGCAGCAGAAATCCTGGATCCCCAACAGATGATTTACTAGAGTAGGACTAACTATTAGCACATTAATTATTAATTAGTAATGTTTCATTGACTGATCATTTCCTGGCTGTCTAATTTTAGAGGCTGTGACTGGATAAAGACATTTGATCGCCGCACTGCAGCGCCCTCTGCAGGCGGCACGCTGACTCTGCCCCTTCCCTCTGCTGTCAGTAACACTTTCACTTACAGTAAGAGGAGTTCTATTCCTATCATATCTTTCTGTGTTGTGCGTCGCTGCTGCTCACATGTTACACAGTCGGTGTGTCTATAGGCTTCATGATGCAACTTCCTGTAAGCTGACGGGTGCTTCAGCTTTCAGATAGTTGCATCAGAGCACAACAGTTTATAGTTTAAACAGGCTTTAAATACAGTCAACAATTACACACACACACATCTGAGGGAGAGCGCGTGTGTGTTGTGTAAAGTTTTTTAAGAGTCTGTGGCGGCTGTGGTAACGCTGTGTGGAAGCCTGCTGTGGGGAAACGCTGCTTTTACTGTGCTGAAACAGCCTGAGTCACAGCAGCAGCGTCATCCACCCCCAAACACACACACACTGATTCAAAGCTCAATGATTTCTCCATGACGGTCTCTGCAGCTCATAATCAGAAATATGGCTCTTAATAGGATTCTAAAAACACGTTTCTAGGGTGTGTGAGAGTGTCTTCTGACATGTCCTGACTCTTCTAGCACTTTCTTTTTTTAATGCGCTGGCTCCTTGTGTTTATTCTTCACATTCAGTTTATTAAAGCCTTTAATTTCAACAAAGTTGCAACAACTATTAAATATAACCACGATAACCTAAACTGGTTTTGGCCATATCCTTTTGTTCACTGGTGCTTCTTTTATTATTATTTTCTTAAATGTTACATTAATTACTTAATTACAAGCCAACTTTAAATAGAACACAGATAAAGAAAGTAAATGTAGTTAGAATAAATGCCAGTGAGCTTTTAGAATCTCAGCTTTCTCTCCTGTTTCCGAGTTTGTGGAATTCTTTAACAGCTTCTTGTCTGATTTTCACTCTAATCGCCGTGTGAGCGTCGAGTCTGAAGCTCTGTGTGTCCGTGCAGCAGGTGTGTGTTCAAACTGAGAACATGGATGGACTTCAAGAGAAACTCTGCTCTGGGATCCAGTCCAACTTTATTTATAGAGCACTTTAAAGAAGACAACATAGTTGACTCAGCAATAAAATACAACACAGATAATAAAAAGAGATTTCTTAAATAACTGATTTTTAGAATTGGGTTTTCTGCAGAGATATGAGATATTTTCTCCTTCCTGTTCTTATAAGTGATTCAATGCAGTATTTTTATGTTGCATGTACTGCGTCATTCTGAGGATGACTTCATATGTGTGGCACTCCACGGCCAGGTGCAACTAAATTATCATTTATTTATTGCTCACAATCCTGTGGTTTGAATCCAGCTGCATTAATGTCTTTTTAATATTGTTTTTAATAGGATCCAGTGAGTTTGTAACGTGCATTTGAAGGTTGATCATCCAAGTTTTCTTTCACCAACCCTGCAGTGAAGCAGTTTGATCCAGGTGTCCACCTGTCAGACCGCAGAGCAGGTGAACATGTCAAACCTGAAAAAGCAAAGCGAAACCGCAGCTGGACTGTTTTCTCGAACAGCTGTTTTAAAGTTTACGGACGAGCTTTGCTGGTTTTCTTCTCTGCTGATTTCACGTAACGTGACTTAAAGCGTGGAACTTTTACCTACTACGTATCTGACAGGTGCGCGGCACCGTTCACATTTCAGAAATCGACAGTCCAATAAAACGGACTCAAACACACGTGAACGTGTCAGTGGACATAAAGCATCGTTAAACTATTCTGCATAACGAGCACTAAAAGCGCGCTTTGTCCTTATAAAAGTACAAATCTGACGCACTTTTTGAACGTGCTTGTATTTGTAGCTTCGGTTCAGGTTGGTTTCCTACCTTCGGGCCGGCTGCTCCGGGCTGCAGGTCAACAGGAAGCCAGCAGGTTCGGTCGAAATTCAGCAGAGTTGGTGCTGCTCTGTGTGTCTGTGCAGCAGGTGTTGGTGTAGACATGAAAACAAAAGATTTTCTTATTACGTTATAACCTCCGACTGGGACCGGCGGCGGCACCAGGAGAACTGGCGGTGACGTCTTTGTTTGCTTCTTATTGTCTCGGTTGCGCAACCTGTCGTCAGTCAGCTGTCAGTTTCTGAGCAACTTCTTTGGTTTCAATAACTTAAAAACAAAAATGAGCAGGAAAAAAAACCCAACAAAACTTCAACGTTAAAAAAAAGAAACTTCCGAGTTCGTCTGTGTGGGAATATCCGGAGATAAAGCGAACAAAGCGAGACCAGCGCGAGTTCCCGGGTCCCCCGGTCCGTCCCTCCGTCCGCCGGCCGTTTTAAATTATAAAGAGCTCGAGCTGGTTCGGATCCACTCCGGTGTCCGCGGACCTGCTGCTGCTGTTCGGAACTTCCAGCCGGGCTGAGCGGACTCGGACTGACTTCGGCTCTGTTTGGTTTCGCTATTTCCTCCCGCGGTGTCGTCATCCGGCGGGGGCGGAGTTTCGATGTTGCAATCCCGCGTTGAGCAGTCGTCAGAAAATAGAGCAGAGCGCTCATTAAAGGGAAGAGCCGACAACATCTGCGCGCTGTTCCGATCCCAGCACACTGCTAATGGACAGTGTGGAATATATGTAACATTAAAACCTGCAGGTTATTATGGATTAAATACACAAATAAACTGTGTTTCATGTACTAAAGACAGAGAGTTTGTTTCTAGCCTGTGCGCGCTCACGCGGGCCTCTTTCCTGTTGAATTAGATGTTGACCCTGCTGCTCTCAGGCTGCCTCTCAGCCGTGTTTGTGAGACACAGTTGAGTTAGAAATCTTTTTAAGCAGACAGATTTTATTTGAAGCACAAACTGATTTTTGGAATAGTTTTATTCCTGGGGTGCAGCGTTTAGCACCGAGAGTGACCCGCACGGCTCTCTGTGGAGTTTGCATGTTCACGCTGCGTGGCTTTCCTCGGGGTGGTTCAGTTTCCTCCCACTGTATGAATGGCTGCGTGTCTCTCTGTGAGGGACTGGAGACTGATGTGCGCACTGTTTTTCACCCTATACCAGCTGGAAAAGGCTCCAGCACTCCCTGAAACCCTCAGTGGTTAAGAAGATGGATGGATGGACCCTTTCAAATAAATGGTCAACTGATCCTTATATAAAGCAACAATTAATGTTTAAAAATCATCATAGAGATCAAGTAAGTAAGAAGTGTGTGTGGTATTATGTTATAGCTGGAAAAAATACTGTAATAAAGGTTATTAGTGATCAGTGATCTCATTGCAAGGGTGTGAAATACTGACATTTAGTCAGTCCTGCTGCCATTTCACATACACACACACACACACACACACACACAGGGTTTCCTTTAACATTGTTCCCGTGACTCATGTGGTGGTCAGTCAGTTCACTAACCACACTGCAGTTTTCCTTTAAACCGAACAGGTGCAGAAATTCAAACTCGGCACAAAGTGAAACCAAAACTAAAGAGTTCTCAGTCAATTTCCATTCAAATAACTAATTCTAGATGAACTGCACAGTGGTAACATTTACAGAGCTAAATGCCACTTGCGATTTTACAATAACTTTATAATTAACTTTATAATTTTACAACAACTTTCTGTAAACCAAATGTAAACTAATTACCAAACATTATTATAATTGCATTTATTAACAGAAAGTTATTAACAACTAGAATAAACAGAGTTTATAGTATCAGTTTCCTTTCGAGGAGCCAGTTGAGGTGATCCGGGCATCTGATTAGGATGCCTCCTGGGCGCCTCCTGTCCTAACTGGAGGAGGCCCCGGGCAGACCCAGAGAGATCTCTGGGTCTGCCCGGGTGAGCTGGAGGAGGTGGCTGTGGAGAGGGAGGTCTGGGCTTCTCTGCTTAGGCTGCTGCCCTGCAACCCTCCGGCTGATGGATGGATGGATGATGGATGGATGGTATCAGTTTCCAATTAATACACTCACTGGCCACTTTATTGGGTACATCTTGCTAGAACTGAATTGGACCACCTTTTGCCTTCAGAACAGATTTAATTCTTCATGGCACAGATTCAATAAGGTGCTGGAAACATTCCTCAGAGGTTTCCATATGGACATAATTTGTTGGCTGTGCATGCACGAGTACAGTGACCTCATTGTCATATTTAAGAACTCAATGTGATGTGATTTGATCTTTGTAGCTGTGCTGTCTTCTCCTGCTGTAGCGCATCATCTTCAGGGTTTGATGTGTGGTGGTGCTCAGAGATGTTCTTCTCCATATCTTGGTTGTAACAAGTGGTTTTTTGAGTTACTGTCGCCTTCCTGTCAGTTCAAAGCTCCGGTCAGTTCCGGCCATTCTCCTCTGACCTCTGGCATCAACCATCAGTTTTAGCCAGAGTGCTGACACTCACTGGGTATTTCCTGTTTTTAGACCATTCTCCGTAAATCCCAGAGATGGCTGTGCAGGAAAATCCCAGCAGATCTGCAGGTCCTGAAATACTCAGGCCAGCAGATCTGGCACCCTGAACCAAACCTTATTCAGAGTCACCTAAAGTCAGTTTCTTCTCCGTTCTGATGCCCAGTTTGAACTTCAGCAGGTCATCTCCACCACGTCTACCTGCTTAAATGCACTGAGCTTCCACCAGGTTACTGACTGAGATATAACAAACATTGAGCAGTTTGAGTGTGCGCATTTCCCTAATTGTATATATTTCATAATCATAGTGCACATTTAGGCTGTTTTAAGTTGCTGCGTTTTGCTTTGCTGTCATTCTGATGATCACCTTCAACTTTCATTAGGAGCAGTTTGTTTCCTAGAGGAAGTGGTCTCTTCCAGCAACAAGGATCACAAGCTTTCCTTAAATGGCTTTAACGAGAGAAAACGATGACATCACACTCGACATTCAGCTATTTGTAAGCTTTCTTTTTGAATCGAGCGTTTCATCATCTGCGCCTGCTCGCAGAGTTTGAGTCACAGTTTCTGAATGACTTTAGTTAAAGGTTCTTTTATTACGCCAAAGTAGAAAGTCTGTGGAGGCGGGATACTTGCAGATCATTTTGTGTCACACAGCTTTGGTGTTGTCCTGAAAGAGGACAGACAGTCTTCCAGTTTTATGGAAGCGAGGCAGCTCTGCGGAAAGGCAGGTATTCACAGACGGGACTGACGGGACATTCAGAAGCTCCAAGCTTCAGATTTCACACAAGAGCCGTTTGAGTCGTACAAACATTGAAGATAATTGTGAAATGTATGATTAAAAAAAAAGTATCACGTGGTTGAAAAAGTTGCACAAAGCTGATTACAAAACAAAAGAATTTCATTTTTATACAAACTCCTGAAAAAAGTAATAGTTTTTTTTCCCCAGACAGTTAAACTGAGAAATGTAGCTCCAAGCTTTATATTCTGGTTGTTTATCAATGAAAGAGCAGCTACTTCATATTTAATTCTTTCATGTGTGGCCTTAAAGCACACGTATCCTGCTGTTAAATCCTTTTCATATGTAAATCATTCCTTGTGGTCTCTATAAAGCAGAGCTGCTTTGAATTCCTGGTTATTCCTGTTACTCCTGTTCTTAGTACAGCTGAATTTGGTCTCTTTAAATGTGAATGAGACATTTCAGGCCCCGCCCCCCTCCAGGTCGCAGAGCGCTCCACTCCACCCTGTTCGGCCATTTTTGTAGTTTGATAGCAGCGATACGATTAGCTACCAGCAGAGAAACATGGAGGACATTCCCCACTGATGTGAGGACATTTCTGGGAAAAATAATGCAACCAGCTGGAATCGTGGGGGTTAATACACCCAACAACCCAACATTTTGACTTGTCTACGTGCAACTTCAGCATAACTGAACTGGACTACAAAATAGAAAAAAATGGAGGATTCACAGATTGATTAGCTGGAAGTCTGTGAGCTTGTTTATCAGTTTCACAGCAAATCCTGAGACGTAACAAAAAGAAAACATAACAGTGAACAGAGAAAACTGAACTGACTGAAAATGACCCAGAAAGAATATAAAGATATCTGTGCAGCACCGGGAGAGAAAACATTTATATTTCCTGCACTGCTGCACACTCAGAGTACACAACAAAATGGATTTAAGGGCTAAAAAAGTGGATTTTGAATGAATTATGAATTAACAGGAAGTGACTGCATTTATTATGCTAGAACACTTGACTACAGTGTGGCGACTACAGTGAAGCACAAGAGTCATCTACAAGGTAATCATGCTGGTGCTGGTGCTGGTGCTGGTGCTGGTGGGGTACACTTTAGACCTCTTAGTACCAACTGAGCATCACCACAGCCCACCCGAGTATTGTTGAATCATGGATGTGGAGCGGATTCTATTTGATGGATTCTATTACTGATACCAGATTGCCTCATTGTTTGTACCACGTCATTAAATACATTTGAGGATGATCTGACCCAAACCTGGTTAACAGTTCAACCTGCTGGACCTCACTCACCTGTGTGTGGATTGGGGGGGGGCATTTGAGCTGAAATCAGAAACAAGATGACGACAAAATAAAACCACAAAGAAACAAACTGAATTCTGTGATATGTGGCAAGTATTTCAACTGTGTTGGACTGTTGCCATCTATGACTCAGACCGGTTTATAAATCTGAATATACCTGAAAACACACACGTGTGCAGTGTTTGTGTTACAAAGGTTTTCATTACAGGTTTATTAAACAGGAAGAAGAACGCCTCACTGAACAGATATGAACAGGTGCTGCTGAGCATCCGATTGCTGCAGACTGAAGGAGATTAAGGTCAGGGGTCAACAGGTGTCTGAAGCTCTGCAGGTCATCAGTCTGTCTGAATGTGGCCTGAACCGCTGATGGCACCATGCTTTCATCATGTTTATGCCTAATTTTGAGCCTCGCAGCAGAAATCAAGAGAACATTTTTCAAATGTTCTATTGTGAGCTTTAGGGAGCCTGTGGAACCCGGAGCCTCAGTTTGCTGTTCTCAGCTGGTGGGAGAGGAACCCGGTGTGGCAGATCAGCAGTTTGTGTCTTAGACCAGCCTGTTATTCTGATGGCTTGAACGTCAGCGACCGTTGACTTCGTGCTCTGCTCCTCCTGCGTTTCCTGTCATTCCAGCCAACAACATGCAAATTAAAATAAAACATGCGCGGCCTCACAAGTATTTGCTTTATTTGCAGAATCTTTTCTGCATGTTGCTTTTGCTATTTAACTTCAGGACAAAAAAATAATCTTCACCAAAACAAAGTCAAGCTCTTATTTCTGGTCTCAGCTCCTGATCTGTGTGACTCGGAGGGTCTGAGCGTCATATTAAAATGACGTCAGTCGTTTCTTACACAGATCGTGGGCTTCACACAGTGTCTCGTGGTGGGACAGGAAGAGCAGACTGCAGCAGGTCGGTTTGGGAATGTGATCAGCTTTAATCCCTGCAGGAATCACACAGACGCCAGCTGCTCACTGTGACCTCCGAGTGTGTGTGTGTTTGGCACGTACAGCCAGCTCTGATCTGATTGGACAGATTCCAAACGACAGGTAAAGAGAATGACTGACCTGGTTACACACACACACACACACACATAGCAGGTTATCTCCACATGGTTAGCGTGTTTTTATGCCACATGATGAAATATTGAAGAAACAGAGGAATGCGTGTGCGCGTGTTGTGTGTGTGTGTTAAACTTTACTGTCTCTTTCATAACCGATGTGATGAAATCAGAGGCCAAGTGTCTGATTCAACTACGGCCTGCCACGAGAACACACGCACACTGAGAACAACAGTCACAGCGGGCGCACGCACGCACACGCGCGCTCGTTTAGGACACACACCATCCTTATTCTCTGGATTAACACCTGTGCTGCTGTGACCCTGCACCTGTCTGAGGCTGCGGTCTGTGCGTGTGCGCGCGCGCTACAGCTTTAAACCCACTTCCTGTACGTGGAGCCGCCGCCTGGTCTCGCCTCTGTCCCGGTGGTCTCTCTGTGCCCGCTCCGTGTTTCGCTGCAGGGCATCCTGATCTGTTGAGCCTCGGGGAAACTCCGAATCAGCGGGAGCTTCTAAAGAGCGTTAAAGGCCCCGCGGAGGTTCCACAATAACCCCCCCGAGCTTGTTCTCCTGTTCGCTCTGTGGTCTGTACTAAGTGCTGCTTAAACCAGTTAATAGCTGATTTTTTTCCCCTCAGTGAAGTTTTCTGTTGGTTTTATTCAAGAGCTGCATGAATGCTGTAGGTGCACTTTCTTATATTATTCTCCCATCTGAGAGCAATATTACACAAACAGCTGTTTAGATGCATTTATAATCGTTCACTTTAAAAACGAAACTTTGTATAACGGCAGGTTGTTTGTTTTTCCAAATGAATCCAGCTATTGTGTGTCTGTGGGTCTATAGACTGTATCTGAAAGATGGACATAGCCACCATGACATCATCAGTGTTTATAAAGCCTCGAATTGAGCACTTTGAAAGTTGCCATGTTGGTGTTTTGAAGCCTATACAGTAGAAACCTGGTAATAATTTGGTTGGCCTCCCCATAAAACATCAAACACTCTAACAGGGAGCAAATTAATCTCATCTTGTATTCAATAATAATAATAATATTATTATATTATATTATATTATAATATATTATAATATAATATAATATAATATAATATAATAATTATATTATATTATATTATATTATAATTATTATATATAATAATTATAGTATATTATTATTATTATATATAATAATAATATATTATAATTATTATATATAATAATTATAATATATTATTATTATCATTATCATTATTATTATTATTATAATAATAATAATAATAATAATAATAATAATAATAATAATAATAATGCCTTAGACTTATATAGCGCAGAAAGTGGCTGCCTGGAGCTGCCAATGAAATAAGTGACAGTTTGGTGGCAGATTTAATTGCCCCGAATACTCTTCCATGCACGGAGGTTTGTTTATATGTGTGAAGCTGTAGATAATTTTCCATTTAGTGTAAAATACGTTGGTGCTGGTAGCAAATCGGATGTTCATCACATGAAAACTTTTACTGCCTGTGTGGAAGGTGGAGTCTCGCCTCAGTCTCACCTTCCAGTTAATTTCGGGGAGGCACAGATTCATAGTTGTGGTTACACGTGAGGATTTTACGTCTGACATCGAGTAGAAACACGGGCCTGTGTTTCTATTTGATTCGGCTCCTTGTTGTGAACTCTAACATTAAATGACTTCTTCAGTGGAAGCATCGATGAGTCCAGGTCAGCCAAGCATCCCTGGAAGGACCTGTGCAGTTATGCTACAGTCAATAAAATTACTGGGATCATGTGCAATGAACTCTGAAACGGTTTCTGCGAGGACAGGAAGCAGATCTGTGACTAGTCAGGCTCAGCTGCCATTTTCAAAGTCACGACAGCTAATACAGGCTACAGTCAGTGCAAACACATAAAAACTGATCTTTAGAATCAGGATAAAAATCTAACAGGTTTGTGCCTAAAAGTCATATATGTATGATTCTATATTAAACCACATTAACAGTAATTCTTTTCATTTGGAAATAATTACGAGTTGCATGGACGGAAGAAGTGAAGGTTTAATAGTTGATTTTAATATGAATACTAACAGCAGGATGACAAAATTCAAATATGTGGAGTTTGAGGAGTTCCCCTCATCACACCAGTGAAAACACACATTTGCAAATGTGCTTTTAGCACCTCAGTCAAGCTGCTTTTCTTCAAATATTTTTCTCTAATAACGTATCCAATCATTTCAATGAAACATGGTGAAAACTTCCTGTTATGGAGTGTTTACAAACACGGGGTCATGTTACAAAATGGCAAATGTTGCAAAAAGGTTAAACATTGTACCTGCTACTGCAAATGTCAGTGTGCTGATGGTCATGTTTACTTCAAAGTACTGCAAATCTTTGCTGTAAACAAATACAGATTTCAAAGTTTCAGCCCTCAGATTATGATCACTGTGATGTTCTCGTTACGTTTCCAATCAGTCAGAATCCTTGTTTTCTTCTTTTTGTGAGTGAAACCTGATCTTGTCTCAACCTCCTTTGAACACACACACACACTCACACACACACACACACACTCACACACAGACACATACACACACGCACATACGCACACACACACACACACACACACACACACACACGCACATACACAGAGGTCACCAGGGATGATGCAAAACTGACACAAGAAGATACTTAAATACTGTAT
>VUQJ01004264.1:9433-22643 GCA_015108635.1 Andinoacara biseriatus
GCCCCTTCACATAATTTTTCCCCTGGTGTTGCCTAAGTACTTGTCTTACTTCTGACAATTATGTCTTTTTACTTTAAGATCCCTCTGGAAAAGTGGATGAGAGCATTTGGCTCCCTCAGTTGAATCCTGACATCTCCGTGCAGACAGAAGCCTGGGATCACTAGTAATATATTTGTAGAGTTAGGGTCGAGCCATGCACTGCCTTGACATGTGCAGAATATCAAGCCCGATCTTCCACGCTGAGCGCTCCAGATGTGTGTTGGTATGTGTGAAACTTGACCGCTGGAGTTTGGCTCAAGGAATTAGACACACCAAAGCGGTGTTTACTCAGCTTTGATTTCTTGGATTAAAAAGACCAGCAGCGCTGTGTTTGGGTTGATGTGACTTGAATCAGGGAGAATCTTGCAGACAATTGGAAAATGATATTCAGAGAGCGATGGGTTTCGAACAGATAGTTTGCTCTTACGGAAGATCGGCGCAAGCCAGTTATTCACAATGAGTTTGTAAACATTCAGTCACGCAGGGGAAGAGCAGAACATACACGTGTATTTGTTTTGCCACTTGGTTTTGAGCCGTTTCTGACCACCCACAGTAGTCCTGGTTTCAGTTTACTTCCATGTGGCAGGGAAGTGCAGCTCCACTGAAATTATGCTATCATGGGCCTCATCAAAGATTCTTTTTGCACCACTCACCTTCTTGCTTTGCTCGCGCTTTTATTTGCAGAGACCCTGGTACATGTGCTTGCGTGGTTGGGTATGGTTGTAAATATCTGTGGAGCAGCACAAAAAGTACTGCCGAAAGCCCCAAAAGGCTGCTAACATTTTAGCCAAGTCTCCATCCGTCCCTGTGGCAAATTAGAAACAAAGCTTGTAATCCATATTGCTTTCCTGAGAAAAATTAAAAAAATTATATATTCAAATACAGTTGGCTGACATTTATGGGAATGAGAGCTCTCACTTGATATGTGCACAAAGTCATAACTTATGATAACTCGTATGTATGCTAAACTGGCCTCAAGTTGGAACTATTTGATCCAAAGAAGAATAATGTAGGCAATGTTTTGCTCGTTATAAGGATTTAAGTCTATGTAGCACTTGAGGTTCAGCCTCTTATTCCACTTTTTAAAGCCAGCAGAAGCACTAGGAGCTTTTTGGGGGATACTTGACTAACAGCCAGCGTTCATGCAGTCCCAGCTATTTCTGTAGCTACTATATGCAAAACATGTAGTGTTTAAGTCCAGGGCTGCAACCAATGACTATTTTGATAGTCGATTAGTCATATTGACACGATTAGTCGACTAATTGGATTATGAATCACATAATTATGAAATGACACTTATTTAACTATCAGCTTTTACATTTAGCATAAGGTTATTTAAAATACATACCTGTCAAGTCTCCCGTTTTGGCCGGGAAACTCTGTCCCGCAGTATTCCCATATTATTATTTTTCACCTAAATTTCCCGTATTTTAATATAACAATTTAAAAAAATTATTCCAAAGAATTTCCAAAGAATCTGTCTACTCAAGAAGTGTTTCCTGTAGTTTTGGTGATTAAATTCTGGTATTATTATTATTTTTGCACTGCTAAGCTTTAGTATCCGTGTGTGTCTTGGACATAGAAGCAGTTTGCTAACCAGGCTTCCGTACGGTGATGATGCCCACAATGTTTGACACGTCAAAATGAAAATTTACAAACCACAGGTCATGCCTTAAAACCTACAGCCATCTTTTATATACAGTCTGTGTGGACAAACAAATAGTTTCCACAGCTGAAATGCTGAATTTTCCAGGTTAAAAAAGTGAAACCAGGCCTGGAGTTTTCTCATGAAGCCTTGTGTAAAATGATTTTCCTGAACAGTTTCTTGTAGCAGTTCTTGTTCAAACACTACATCTGTCAAAGCATATGGCCAGCATCCCCCTGCTGTTTAGTCTGCAGCAAACGGGTATTTTGACAGAAGTACAAAAACACAGCGTCGCACCTATGTTTGCATGTTTGGCTTACAGTCGGTTGCAATTACAATTTCATGCTTGTATTGGGGATGGAAGTGAGGGCACTGAGCCTTGGCCAGGATGCATGCTGCTGAAAACGCAGGTAGTAATAAATGTCTTGTTTTCTAAAATCTGCCTGCACCTGCAGCTGACCTCAGATGCCCTGTGATATGGCGTGTATTTAGCCTCCCTGGGTTTTCTGTAAGTGATACAATGTGATCAGTAAACGAGGCTTCTGTGGAAAGTGTGTGCGCTTGTGCTTCTCTCTCACCGCATTTAGGATTTGGTATGTCCCAGTTCATAAATCCCACCCGTGCTTTCATGCTTTCATACCTCCTCAACTAAGGATCCATTGTTCTTGCACACTGTTTTGAGGTATGTCTTTCGGTGTGCTGAATTCAAACAATGTCATCTCTCACCAGAGCTTGTCGAAAAAGTTCTCACTGGAGGGCTTCGGTGGAAGTACAGACCCCCTCAGTGTCCCATTCTTAGCAGAGTTTGCCTTCTCCGAGGAGGGTACACAGAAACAGAAGTCGTACATGAGACATGACTAACAAACTGCTTTGTTTGCCCGACGGATGCCCCCAGACAGGATATTTTGGAAACCCTCGTTGAAAGAGCTTTTCCAGTGTAGCGTGAAAGGGTTGTGTGGCAGCAGTTGTTCTCTCAATGGGGTCTGAAAAGCAGTTATCAGAACAAAAGTGTTCCTTTTTTTAAACCTGTCAGCTCTTTTGGACTTCTGGAAAGTCTGAGGAAGCTTCACAAAAGTAGGGTGGGATAAAGACTTATTCATTTTCCTACATTATAGGCCCTTTCAGATGAAGTGAGGCAGGGTGGGAGCGACAGGAATATCTCAAATACAGACATTCCGGCAGCAACACTAAATACCTCGGCAAAATTCAATAAAACACATTCCCTGGAGACGCTTCATCTCGGAGAAGTAAAACGTAACGGTTGTGTCGCTGTCATCTCTGTCAGCTTCAGGTCCCAGTCTCTTACCTTGGATCTGAACGGCCTTTAAATTTATGGCTGAACTTTCAGTGCAGCCTGATATATGCTCTGAAAGTTGTTGAGGCCTGAAACTCAGCAGTAAATAGCAGGCCTGTTTGGATCTAAATATTTGGATGCATGTCTGTGAAAGTTTTCTTTCTTCTGTCTTCTCTCACTTTAATCCAAGAGCCTGACTGAAGTTTGGCAGATATTTGTCATCTTTTATTCATTCCATCTCAGTAGATTGATGATAGATCCTCTGTTCCTTTGTCTCTTCTTCAGTCAGCATCCCAGTCATTATCATATCTGGAAAGTATGTTTACTGATGTGAAGCACAGTTATTTTTCTTTTTCTTGTATTTCTTATCTCCTGTCATTTCATATTTTGTTTTTGTCTTTTTAAGCATTACCATCTCCAGAGCTGGAAATGTTTCTCACCAAGCAGAAAAACTGAACGTTGGCTTGAACCTGTAACAAGTATAGATCATAACTATACGCATTTTCTTTCCTTGCTCTCTCCCGTTTTCCTTCCATGTATTATACCCTCCTTCCTTTACAGAACCTTAATATTAAAACCTTTTAATTAGTTTGTCATTGTAATAGTAATCGTTGACTCATGTTGTTGTGAGCACAGACTGCAAACACGATGCCGGGACTTTTCTCGATGCTCAGTGTAATGAGTCGTGTTGATCGACCAAAGCCAGCAGTTTAAATAGAGCAAAACATAAAGTGTCTCTAAAAGTAGAAATAAAGGTTTTCACTGTGCAGCAAAGATGCTCTTTAATATCGATGCCTGGAATAAACAGACATTTAATGCTCTAATTTTAGTAAAAAGTTTCATTTTCTTTCCCCCTTTCTGCACATTCTTATCAAACTGGTCTGTAACCTTTATGCAAATGTTAAAACAACTTTAACACAATTCTCATTCTTCTACTATTTTAATATTCTGCTGGGAATGTTTGTTCACATCTATATTTTCTTAATCCCAATAACCTACCGGTGGCTCAGCACAACTATTGTGCTGCCAAACAAATCCACTACACCAATCCACAGGAAATGTTGTCAAATTATATCCCAAAGAGATCCCAGAATTTCCTAAATTTGCTCGATATCTCTTAAATGTTTAAAAGGGGATAATTTCTAATGTTAAGGAGTAAAAATAAAAACTGGGACCCTCTTTTATTGATGTATTTTTTCACCCCGGTGCAGTTACTCTCAGTAAAGGGATTCATTCATTCTGCCATAGCTCTTGATTACATCAGTGAGTCTCTGCAGGACATTAGTGGTGTAAAATTCAAGGCTCTAATCAGACTGACCAGGAATTGAACCTGTTATCCCCCTCTCTTTTCTCAGTTTAGCCCCCAGCTACTGCCTGTCTTCAATGATACACGGAGAGGAGGGAGAGCAGGAGGACCACAATACCCACTCGGGGACGAGCTGTCAGGAGCCCTGAAATACTATCCTGTCTGTGTTAAAAGCACTGGGTGTTTTTTAGCAGTATTATATCACTGGGATTCAGCAAGGCAGGTCGTTTGGGGAGAGTTTTCCTGAGAAATTACTCCTATTAAAGAGTGAAAGTCAGAGTAATGCTCACCAAGGTTCGCATTAGGTGTTGGTTTTAACTTTTGAGACTCCCAGAGTGGAGAACACTGTCTGGCCACAATGCTAGTAATGATACTGCCCTCAAGTGGATGCTGCGGCCATTTGTACTGCAGCACGTTTATGTCACAGGAAAAAATGCAGAGACAGTAAAATATTAGGATGATGAAAAGAGGTGATAAAAACGCTCCTAACGTTCTTGGCCACTGTAGTTATAGTAGCTGGTGTGACTCTTAACAACTCTTTCCAGTTCCCTTAGCTCAGGGCCAGTGCCAAGCTTTTCCATAAGTTGTTTTCATATTAGGGCCTAGGTCCTGGCATTTCATGAAGGGAATATGAGTGGAAGCCCTCAGTCCAGAGGGCTGGGGTTCTCAGGAGAATCACAGAGATGTGTAAATTGTCACAGCTAAAGGCCATAATTGCCTGAAACCTTTCGGCATCAAAGCCGGCCCTTCTTGTGTGGCAGAAGTGCCGCCGCATGCTCTCTAAAATGGAAAGGTTGATTGCATCCGTGGCATTTAGAAGCAGAGAGTTTGAGGATTGCTTTTTGTGTGGTCCGCTGATGCTCTCCCCCCTCCGTGCTGTGTTTCAAAGACCTGTCGCCTCTCGACTTGTCAAAATCCTTCCCTTAAACAGTAAGCAAAAATAGAAGCTAATGATTGAAGTTCCATTCTGTAAACTTGTGGTCGCCGTGTGGAGTAACAGGCCTGTTGCATGTGTTGCATTTGTACACATGGGAATGATTGAGAAGATTTTCCCTTTAGTTGCTGCCCTGTCGTGGGATTATACAGTAGATTGCATTGTTTATGTGTCAAAACAAAGCTGTAGCCTAACTTTTTATTGGGGCTGCTCTCCTCAGCAGAAATTCACATTTTTGTTGCACAAAGTTAAATCAGAAAATTAAAAGGCAACACTTTAAAGCCTCCAACTCTCTCCAGCTGTGACTTGTATCCAGTGGTATTTTCCCCTTGATAGCAGTTCATATATTGTTTGCTCTCAGTTTTAAAATATAAAATCTGTCAGGAGAAACTACATAAATGCCATCTTGGCCACCAAGAGGTTAGACGCGTCAGTAATGGATGTAGCAGACGTGTGTGTGTGTGTGTGTGTGGGGGGGGTTCAATATGTAAATGTGTTGCTTTCCTATTTAATATGACATACACTAGAGATCGTCCTTCCACTAATGCGAATAAATGATGATACTTTTGGCTTTAAGTGAGGATTTGTGGCAGTTAATCATTATGAAGTGGAAAGTGAGGTTCCCTCACGACTAATAATAGTAAAGTGAATCTCGTAAAATCCAGGCCTTTTAAAATAAAATAAAATGGCCTCCTGCTGACTGCACTTAGACTTTGGCACATGAGGAATTTCTGTCTTTGGAACATCTGAAGATTAATGCCACACTGTAAACAGGTGAGGAGTGCCTATTAGCTCCAAAAGGACCATCAATCAGACTAATTTGCTTGTGGGTTTCATCTCACGGGCTCAGTTATGCTTTGGCTTGAGGTTTCATCTCATGTCAGTCCAAATTCCCACTTCAGTTCTGTTTGTCTCAGCTCTGCCACAGTGAGAAATATTCGAGCTAACTGGTTTCTTCATCTACATATTGCTGGAAGAGAGGCTGAGTCAGAAACGGTGGAAAACCATCTCAGTCAACGCTGGAGGACATAGGCTCTGATGATGATGAAGATCTGGAGACATGCAAATCCTCCAGGATCACATTCCGCCTCTTAGTGTGCGTATGTGGACGCGCGCATGGGCTCATGCACAATAAAGTGTCTATGTGGTCTGTGCATGTGTTCGCTCTTCTGTAGGCATCTGTCCCAACACATGTATTCCCTCTCATGGATGCTTGCGTGCCCATAACAATGAGGCAGTGAGCTGCTTTATTCATCCTGGATGGTCCACAGTGGAAAGAGGAGACACGAGCTGTGGCACCCCCGCCAGCGGCAGTGAAGAGAAATACCAGCTCTTGTCTGTCAAGAAAATCTACTTGTTGGAGTAAACTGTGGCTCTTCCATCAGTTTGCAAGTTCCTCACACTCGAGTCATATAGATTCCAGCCTAAATGCAGTTTAATATGCAAATATCTCTGGGGGCTTGGAGTTTGTTGTTGCTAAGTAATTCTACCTCATTCTTGGGCCTTTTCTTCAACCGCATTTGAAGCCTGAGTGGCAGTTGTGACTACTTAAAGCTGTGCCACGAGTCAGTAAAGAACTAAAGTCCTATTTGTATTCCACTGTGCAAGCAACTACTGGATTTAATAATGTTTTATGAAGCATGATTCATATTTCAAAGGCTGCATATCTGCAGTGGAAATAATTCAGCACTGAGTCTTAGGCCTAAAACTTTGATCCTCCTTGGTGATCTTGACTTGCTTTTTTGTATTTTTGTGTTCAAACTAAAATGTTCTTTTGCTGTTTTATTTTTTTCCCCTCCTGCCTGTAAGAAGACAGACCTCGAACAGAGTGATTAGTTGTGATTTAATAGCTGTAGCTGTCTTCCATATGCAAGGGACACCCGGCATTCCCGTGAATTCCCAGGGTTCTCGTCAGTGCGCTTGGGTGGTAATCAGCTGATAATCGTGCTCATCACATTTATCATCTCCACCGTCGTTCAGATTATCCAAACACATGTAGCATTTCAAAAACTTTCCGTGTGAAGATGTAATTGGTTTTAGTTAACAATCGAAGGAATGCTTTCATCTGATAAACAATGAAAACACGCAGTCAGATTTACCAAAACTCTTGGTTTCTCGCTCTGAGCTCCTGACTGATGAACCAGTGCGTATTCCTTAGAATATATGGGCAACTTTGTGCTATCAGCCTCATTCTGTTGACTGCTTGCAGATGTACCATTGATTAAACCACAGAACGTGGGTACATGATAAAGAAAAAAGGCACTCTTGATCTCGTTCCTCTGGAAATCCAACAGCTTACTAAGAAGAGGCGATACAGGCTGTGACAGAGCGGCTCTGGAGTCCATTCATCATATTTAAATTTGGTTTCTTTTACTCATTTCTCTATATTACTTTAACCAATGCAATTGGTAAACTTTACTCCAGTGCCTTAGTTCCCCCGTCAGTCTCTTGGTGTGGAAAAATCTGTGTCATCTGATTCCTCCTCCTGCTGGTTCTGATTATTGAGGAGCGCTCAAGGAGTTCTAGATCCCGGCTTTTCTTGCTCCCATTAACCACGGTCAGGCCCGATTCCACGCTCATCGCTCTCACACCTCGTTGCACTCCCAACCAGTGTCTGCACAAACTGGGCCGTTACGAGCTGGCCGGCGGAGGTAGGCTGTAAGGTCGAGAAAGGACAGAGTGAAGGAGCGCTTATTTTCTGCTCCAGATGCATTAAAGCGCTGACACAAAGCCGTAGTACAAAATGTATTTAGAGGCCCGGTCCAAATATGTGCTAAATAGGATGTTCCAGATCACAAATCACAGATGATTTGTCATTTTAGCAGGATATATATTTAATATATTTTTATTTTCCTCTCTGTGGGTGTTAGAAAATTAAAAGCTTTGTGAAAAGCTTCTAAGAAACTCTGCCCTTCGAGAGTTAGCTGATGAAATCGGCTGCAGACAGGAGAGAAACTGTCAGTCTGGATGTTATTTTGGTGAAATAATGCAAGTCTGATTCAACTCTGTTGTAAAGGGTAATTCAACGTTATTAAGACTTGGATGCTGTATTATAGGTTTGACATTATTTCTGTCTGACAGTTTTGCACTTAGAATAAAACAAAATAAAGGACTTTGATACTTTGTTTTGACATCTTACAGCAGGAAAAACAAAAGTGGGATGAAAGACTTCCTGAAAAAGGCGTGCTGGGTTTCTAAATGAAATCTTATGTTAATTAGTGGATTCTGCAGCTTTTGGTGTTATATGTGCTGCTGCAAACATTGCAAATATATGCTGTGCAAAATGGAAACTTTATGGACTGTAACAAAAGGTAGAGAAAGGGTTAGCCAATCATTACTTATTGTAACAAGGGTGCTCTGGGGTTCCATACCTCCACCAAGGCTGAAACATCTCTCCACTCTGTCCATAAATGGAGTACCTGGATTAAGGAGGACATCTGGACCCAGATTAGACTGTGATATTTTCTTGGCAACATCAAGACAATATCGGAGTTCACTTCACTTCAAGTTACTGCCGCAGGTGGAGGAGATTAAGAATAACGGGGTCTTGTTCACGAGTGAGGGGACAGTGGAGTGGGAAATCAACACATGGATATCCATTTATGAAGAAATTACCCAAAATTAAAAAAAAATCCCACCAGAAATTCCTGTATCCAGACTCATATCTGGGGGGAAAATTTCCCTGCAGATCTGTTGATAACATTTTGTGTAATCCTGCTAATAACAAACTGGAGCCCTGCTTTGCACAAGTAATGAACATAAGTGTTTATTATAAATGAAAGCTAATGTGAAAATAACATACAGATAATCAGATTATACTTTAAAGTGCAAATCATTAAAGCCAGTATTATGTCCAAAAGTGTTTTTATAAAAAGAAAAACATGAGCAGGTGTGCACTGAGTGTCTCCATACCTCCACAGGTAAATAGAATAACCTGTGGAGGTATGGAGATGTACACAGCTGGAGTAACAGAGGGATTAAGTTTATCAGCCGTACCATGAAGCTATGACAGAGTTGTTGAAGCTAGGTTAAGAAAAGGTTCTGATTAATAAATTATTATATGGTAGAGCGGCAAGACAGGAACTGTGAAACTGTATGAGCAAGTCAGGGGTGGTGAAACGGTGGTGAGGTGTTCGGCAGGAGTGACAGATTCTCGTGGGCCTGGGTGGGATTACATCAGGTATCTGCTCTGAGCCCCTCCTTGTTTGTCGTGATGATGGACAGGTTAATAAACTGATAGATAAGGTCAGGCGGGAGTCTCTGTGCACTATGATGATTGCGGATGACCTTGTGAGTTGTAGTGAGAGCAGGGAGCAGGTGGAACCAGCACAGGTGGAGATTTGCACTGGAGAGAAGAAGAATGAAAGTCAGTAGAAACAAGACAGAATACATGTGTGTGAATGAGAGGGAGGAGGATGGAGTGAAGGTAGATGAGTTTAAATACCAGTCAAACAATCAAAGCAGCAGACTGTACACAAGAAAGGTGGAGGTAGGGTGGAGTGGGTAGAGATGAGTATCAGGGGTGATTCGTGACAGAAGGATGGTGGTGAAAGTGAGAGGGAAGGTTTACAAGGTGGTGGTGAGACCTGCTATGACATATGGTTTAATGATGGTGATAAAAAGACAGCAGGCAGAGTTAAAGAGGAGATTTTTGCTGTGAGCGACCAGGAAGGACAGAATTAGAATTGAGTGCATCAGGGTTTCAGTTAAGGTTGAGTGTTTTGGAGACAAAGAGGCAAGGTTGAGATGGTTCAGACATGTGTGGAGGAGGGATGGTGGATACATCAGGCAAAGGATGGAGATGGATCTGCTAGGCAGAAGGAAAGAGGAAGACCACAGAGAAGAGTAATGTAGAGAGTTGGTGTGACAGAAGAGGATGCCGGGGATAGAGCTGAAACGGAGGCAGATGATGGATTGTGGCAGCTGATCTCAGTACAGTGCAGTTTTCTGCTGGGAAACATTGGATCCTTTGGGCTCTTGATTTGTGCCACCTATCTAAACATTGTTCAGAACCAAGCAGTTCAGAGCTGTTTTGGCGGCATGAGGGGGACCTGCAAACTATGAGGGAGGTGGTTTTAATGTGGTATATGATGTAGGTGCTGTAGCAACCAAAAGTCATTTTTGAGTATTTGAATGAATGGAAAACATTTTGTTCCATTACAAAAACCTTAATCTTTCCCAGGCCTTTCCTTTTCCTTTTCTCTGTGATGTTTTATGTTCTGAGTATACTCTATGCTGCGTGTTTTTTTTTAAAACATATTTCTCTTTCATGCTTGATGCTACATCAGCTACATCAAAAGCCATAATAAAGTCCACAGTTCATATATGAAAAAGTGCAGGTTGAGCATGAAGCATAAATCTGTGTTAGGAAACAAGTCGTGGTTTTAAAAAAGTGAAGCTCCTTGAACTGCAGTTACTTTGAAAAAATGGGAAACAGGTCACTCTCGGACGTCATAAAGAAACTTAAATCAAAGTAGGGAGTCACTCCAGCCTATAAGGAATGAAGTCAGGGGAGTGAAAAGCATTTACAGTGCGCTGCACAGGCGGTCTGCATAAAAAAGAAGCAGATACAGACGAGGGGAATCACGAAAGCAAAACAACCACAACAAGCTTGCCTTAAAGGGCCAAACCGATCAAATGTATGTCTGAATGTGTGGTTTAGTGCAGATCTGTCCAATATCATGCACCATAAATATCAAAGGAGATCTTATCGGTTCACCGGCTTCAGAGGGCTTGAATTTTACCCACATTTCTGAAAAACAAAGTGGTTTGCTTCTGTTCTTGTCTGATCTTTTGCTCCCTCTGAAAATTGCTTTCGTCTGTTGATTGAACAAGTCATGAAACGACACATCAAGAAAATCCACCACCAGAATTTGCTTATTGTATCAAATTAAAGTGGTAAATTCAGAATGCAGTGCAGGTCGTACCGTGTTTTTAGATTTTTCTCTGATTTCTTGTGGAAATTTACAAACATCAAATTTGTCAGTCATGTCTGCGAAGCGCCGACGTTCTAAAACCTACAAACAGATCTGTTTCTCACTTCTGTCATTACTGCAAGTGGAACAGCATGGGTGCGCTTTAACATTGTTTCCAGTCTTTTGTATTGGCTGCTAACGCTGCCCGGGTGCTTCTGGCTGAATTTTTGAGGTAAAGACGCTGGGATGACTCAAACACAGTCGTGTCTCCAGAGAGGAGACATAAAAGTGAACAAATGGACGTGTTGAACTGTTGGTTTGAGATTTTATTCACAATAGCGACACATGTTATTGTATCTTGTTTTAATTATATGCTCTTTAAGAAATGACCTCACTGTCTTTTCTCCTCCTCCTCCTCCTCCTCTTGTCTCTCAGGACACCGAGCACTGGGAGAGGTCAGCGTCGAGGGTCGCTGAGATCACGTTAGCCTTGATCCGGGACAGGAGCCCTGCTTTGGTGGGACAGCTTCTGCAGGCATGAAGGGATGAGCACCACTGGAAAATCCCCACGCTGTGACTCAAACACTCCTGGGATGAGACAGTTTGAAACAGTTCTGGTCTTTTTTTCCTTTTTCTTTTCTAAACCTTTTTACCCTCACATCATTTGCTGCGAGGTTAAGGCAGCAAGTGAGCAAACCTTCAAGAAGCAGACTTAAAAAAGAGAAAATAAAATCTGAGCTGCATCTTTTTCTGGTTACGGCCAGTATGATAAACACCTGCTGATGTGAATGTGTGCATGTGTAAATCAAACTGAGGTTCATCGTGGCAAAGAAGAACCGTGTCATCATTTGACTCATTTATTTATTTTTAATCGTTCGTCCCACAAATAAACACGTCGCACTGATGATCAAGACACGTGGAGCTTCGGCTGCAGGCGGTTCTCGTTGTCGGATCAGTTCAGCGCTGGTTTTTAATCGCTTTAGGAGTGATTTTGCTGTGGTTGTCACAGACATGCATTAACAGGCCACATCACTTTGAATTATTACAGTGGAAACATGAACTGCAGCATGTATGCCAAAAAAAACGGGTGTCAAGTTTGCTGCCTTTACCGCTGAATAAAACTGTCCATGACTGAAACATGAACACGGAGCTGCTAATATTTTTGTACTTGAGTAAAACAATAAATATGAGTCTTGCTAACACATGCAGTAAGTCATTCAAGTGTGTTTGGTGAACTTTAATTTTAGTAATTAAAGTTCTGGTCATCTGCCTGCAATCGCATGCCTCAGCGATGCCCTGCAGCGATGCCCTGCAGTGAAGCTGCAGAAGAGGCTCCAGTTTCCTTCAGTGAGCCAGCTCTGGTGAACTGGTGGAATCCCGTGGTTTTCTTAGAGAGGCTTTGGAAAAATTAGCATTCATTAAAACTATATTATTTTACTCCCCTGAAGTTACCACAACGAAAAAGTATAAATGTCACTGTTTTAAGTCTGGACAACGTTCCTGCCCTTCCATGTGTCTATACAGAGAACAGCAACGAGATCACAGTAAAGACCAGAGCACGTATCAATGACAATATTGATATTCAAGTTTTTTGGGGTTTTTTTTAGCACGAGGAGATATCCACACACAGTTTAGAAATCTTATTGGGCAGCAAAATTTTTTTTATAATTACTTTCGAGCATCAATATCATGGAACCGGCACTGGTGCCCTGGATGTTTTGACTTCAAAAAAGTGCATTTTGGGGAAACTTTCAAGAGTCATATCACCTCGTGAGATAGGTGGCTGCCCAATAATAAGTTATAACATATAACAACCTTACAGTATGCCCACCTTTATTCTTCACCATTTATAAGAGTCTGAACTCTCAGACAAGCTTTAAGCAGCCTTCAGGTATCGGTGTCCAGGTTTCTTGAAGGACATTCACAAAGCTCTTCTTTGGATGTTGGCCTGCTTTTGTGGATTCCTCTTAAGTACATGACTTTCAGATACTTTTCAGCTGCTTTAGATAGTTTTTGTGGCCTTACATTTTTTTTTTTTTTTTTTTTCCAATTTTTTTTTTTTTTTGGTCTCATTTCAT
>VUQJ01004265.1:1658-12693 GCA_015108635.1 Andinoacara biseriatus
GGTAAATAAAGTGAGTATTATCACAAATTACTACTTTAGGCAGTTGGTTTCAAAATCAAAGTAGCAGTACTCCCTCAATATTGCTTTTGCAATGGATTAGAGAAGCTGCAGGCTAACCCAGTTTTCAGTTTATTACACTGCTATTCAGACAGATATTAAAGCACATGGTAAATGGTAAATGGACTGGCCTTTCTATTCAATTTGAGCACTCAAATGCATTTTTCTACTACAAGTCTCATTCGCCCAATTACACACACATTCATACAGCACTTTTATTTGTACTGTATGAATGTGTTCATCCAACATTCTCTCTCTCTCCAATGGATGCATCAGGGGCAGCTCTGGTTTTAGTATCTTGCCTTCTCAAGGATACTTGGACTGGAGGAGCCGAGGATCGATCCACTTCTGATTTGTAGACAACCCACTCTACCACCTGAGCAACAGCCACCCCCCTTACATGAATAACACATCAAATTTTTAAGCTTTATCACAGACTGTTTTTCTTTTTTTTTTGCTTTTGCTTTTTTTGTGTGTATCCTATCACGTCATGTAATATCAACACCATAAAATGACTCCTGAAAAAGTAAAAAAAAAAATGCGCAGACGTGTCAGCCTGAAGCTGCACGGTGTTTGTACGATTTGCTGCCACTTAAACAACCGACCAAAAAAAGTGAGGCTTTCTGGAAACACTAGCAGGCATTCATAGTGAGAGCCAGCTTTCCAAAATAACATAATGCACAAACCAGTTCTGACTGATTCCTACGCTCCCAATATTGCAATACAGGTGCAATATTTCTTCTGGCTGTGGGGAATGTATGTTCAGAGCTCCTGGTAAAAAGACAGACTTTGGAGTTTGCAAGATCAAACTGGGAAGGTTTCTGGTGGCTTCCTTCAGAACCACAAGAAACATCCAACAAATGCTTTCACAAGCTAAAATATTTAAACTGATCTTGGAGTGGGCCGTTTGTTTTTATTTTATTGGATATGAAACTTACATATGAGGCATAATTTAATCTATAGTTCTTACACAACTTTTTCCGCTGATTATAGATGCACAGACTCCAACAGACTGATCCCGCATGGATTGGATGCATAGCAGAGTCTATCAAGGATCTGAGTTCAGAACCGTGGACAGAGCTCACTTATAGATGAGCGCCTCTGCTCGGAGGGAGGTCAGCAGCCCTGTCTGGCCTGATGTACCACCAGCTGATCTCCAGCTATAAATCAAAGAAATGTGCTGGTCTGGAGGAAGCACGGGCTTTTGCCCAGAGACAAGCATTTCATTTCAGACCTTCCTACCTGCCTTCTGCTCGCACACGCTGCTGCCAGCCAGCACGCCAATGCTTGACTTTCTTCACAGAAACTCCAAACGATTAAAATTATAAATGTGCAGATCTGTGCTCATTTGTATATGAATATGTGTTAGGAAGCATTTGAAGAGACTGACAGTGTTACATACAAACTGCAGGTTTTATGCATAAATCAGGTTGGCAAATAATAAAAAATAATAAGTAGTCGTTTTTTCTTTTATAAAAAATTACTTTAAATTTTATGGACTTTAATCTCAGTGAGACAATGGTTACAGTCGCTGGATGTCTCTCCTTAGCGCCGCCAGCAGAAATATTTGCTCTAAATTAAGCTACTTCACCGCAAAAACTGACCCCCGGCTAGCTGTTGATAGCAGACACACGGTTGTGAAACAAATCAAGAATAACTCACCGAAACGAATTTATAATCCAGCCTCCTTTGAGCTCTCAAAATATAATCATGCTGCTCATCACCGGGTCTGCCTCCTTTCTGCCTCCGGTCAATGCACCGCTGAAAGGAGCCGCCAGATGGGGGATGGTCCGATGGCTCAGGTCAAGCGAATTGAAACGAACTGAAACTGACTTCCGGGAAGCGCTTCCAAAATAAAAGCTGCCTAAGCTAGGCTATTATTGTTACCGCTAATAATAATAGTTACGCAACAGAGTAACTCTTATCTAATAAGATAAAAATTCTTATATTTGAAAAGCTGAAACCACGTTTTCCATTTTTTGCTGCACTAAGAATCACATATTACTTTCTTGTTATCCATTTACTTGACCGCTGTTATCTAATATTATTTTTTTGTCACTCTTATTTTCTATGAAGGCTTGACTGCCAAAGAAAATTCATGCTTTAATGCTTTAATGTAACTAAATTACAATTTTAGTAGGTGGCAAAAGAAGTAGAAGAAGTACAGATACTTGTGTTAAAAAATACTGAAGTAATGATTCAAGTTCTTAACTCAAATAAAAGTGAAAAAGTACAGCCTCTGAAATGTGCTCAAAGTAAGAAAGTAAAAGTAGCTTTTTGGAGGACATTTCTACCAGCTATTTTTGTGCAACTGAACCTTGTGCTATATTAATGTAATAATAAAACAATATTATTACATAAGAATACAAACTTTATTTCGATCTAAATTGTAATGAATGCACTCGGGTTGAACACTGTAGAACGTGAACAGAGAAAAAGACAGAATTTTTAAAAGCTTTATTTGCTGTTAGCTACATCATAGAGGGTGACTCTACCTCACCTGGACAGTACAGTCAGGGGTTACAGTGGGATTCAGCAAGTGGGGGGACCCTAAGATTGGTTGTAGTGCCTCAGCATGGGGTAATGAATCACAGCACGCAATCATTTCTATTGTGAGCTCCAGTAGATTTTCTGTGGCTGTGATCAGCTGCTGTTGGTTTGTGTGGATTTATCACAACTGAATTCAACAAGATGTAACCCAGTATTTCACGAGCTATCTTGGCTGATTTCCATCCCCTACACTGACAGTATACTGTGTATACTGACAGTTTGCAGTTGGTATAAAAGTTAAATTCAGTGAATGAATCTCAGCATCATCAGCTGAAATTCAAACTCATCTCTGCTGCACTTGCTGTAACCTGTAACTCTGACCACCACAGCTGCTGTGCAGCAGTCCAGCGCAGAGCTTTACTGTAACTTCACCACAGTACAGAAAACTAACATGTTCATCCTGCACTAAACTGCAGTATTTTGAATAACACAAAGTTAGTGTACCTCAGTTTGTTTTGCAGGATGTTTCACAATATGAAAAAAAAACATCAACTTCACATCATGTACAGATCCAAGATCTGATTTTAACATGTAAACTTTAAATTTCCAGTTTATCAGATGTCACTGAGCAGTCCTTACCTTTACAGATACCTGAAAATTCTATTTAAGTACAGTAATGAAGTATTTGTACTTCCCAGCTCTGAATTCTAGTGAGTGCTCTGTTAAAACGTGTCTGTGTGGGAACTGCGACAACAGAGGAAGTTTAGTTCACTAAATGTTACTCCACTTTTATGTTTTTACTAAAATTTAGTCTGTGGTGGTTGCTTGTGAAGAAAAAAGCCATTTCTTCTAAAAGGAAAATCATGGTTAGTATGAAATACAACAAATGAACCACATTCAGCACATTTGACAGTTTTTCGTTTGTTTTTAATGCAGTTTTATAGGATTTCCACTTATTTCCAGATAAAGATTTTCACAGTATGTCATAAATGCAAATAAAAGAGTTGTGCTGAGTTCTCTGAAATATATTGTGACATTGTTATTACAGGTGACTTGTGGAACTTCAGAGGCTTGAGATATACTTTTAGATGTTAATAAAAACTCAAATACCACAAAACACAAGATTTAATTCAAGTTAAATGATTGTTAAAATAATCTTCTTCTTTCCGCTGCTTCCTTTTAAGTGATCACCACAGTCGATCATCTACCTCCATCTCACTGTATTCCTAAAATCCTCTTTTGTTTCACAAACCTGCTGCATGTCCATTTTCATTACATCCATTAATATTTTCTATGGTCTTACATTTTTCCTCCTGCCTGGCAGCTCTGTATTCCTTTTCCAACATATCCACTATCTTTTCTCTGCACATGTCCAAACCATCTCAGCCTTGCCTCTCCAGCCTGGTCTCCAAACCACTCAAACTGAGCTGTCCCTCTGGTAAATGGACTGGTTATATGCTCTACATGAGCACTAAAAGCTCTTTAGACAAGTGATATATACTGATGTATTAATTTCTAATCCCATTCCTTCTGAGCATCTTCATCTCTGCCACCTCCAGCTCAGCCTCCTGTGTTTCTATTAGTCCCACTACTGTCTCCAGACCATAGCAGGTCTTACTACCATTTTGTAAACCTTCCCTTTCATTCTTCTGTCACAAATCATCCTTGCCACACATCTCAACCTGCTCCACCCTCCCTGCACCCTCTTCTTCACCTTTCTTCTACTTTGGATGGTTGAACTCAGTTACTGTCACTATCTCTACTCCTTGCAGATTCACTGTTACCTGTTTCCCTCTCATCAACATACATGTGTTCCATCTTGCTTCTACAGACTTTCATTCCTCTTCTCTCCAGGCTCCAGGAGTGTACAAAAAAATCTCATGGGAGCACAGGATGCGCTTCCCCTCCATACCAGCAGAGGGAGACGCTCTCCAGCAGGCTCGCACCCGCAGCATAAACCTTCCTGATCGGTGAAAAACTTTCCTTCCGGCTCCGGTCCCTTAACAAGTGGAAAGGTAAAGTGAGAGCCGGCGTAATAATCCAAATATATCTTCATCATCTTACATTCTGTAAAATAATAATGTGGGGTGCTTGATTTGTGTTAGAGTAACAGTGGGAGACGTATAGGTATTTTAGCTTTAAACGGGTCTCAATTGTAGATATTCGGCTTAGAAGTGGAGAAGTAACCCCGGCTCCGGTGTTCACGAATGGCTGCCATTTTTCTGCTGTGACGCGGTCTGCCGATATCAGCTTTTAATGTCTCTAAACCAGTGACTGCTAATGTAAATTTGTCTAAACATTCCTAGTCTGTTGAATTATTAAAGCGTCAGCTGGCTGGTTTTTCACCGCTTTGATTTTCACAAGTAGACGTATCTTAGCATGCTAGCCAGTTAGCATGCTATCATGGAGGCTGCTGCAAGTATCGCTGCTGTTCGTGGAAGCTGATGCACCGCTTGTCTCTTAACGCAGATGCTGATGCCCAAGAAGAACCGCATTGCTATCTACGAGCTCCTCTTCAAGGAGGGAGTCATGGTGGCCAAGAAAGACGTCCACCTGGCCAAGCATCCCGAGCTTGCTGACAAGAATGTGCCCAACCTTCACGTGATGAAAGCGATGCAGGTGAGGAGGGAAAGGATGAAGGTCCAGAATTCAAAGTTCTTACCAAGAATAGAATAAACTGAGCTGTAGGGACAGTAAATGCGCTAGAGGTTTGGAGAACTGGGCCCCAAAGTAATCATGAAAGTGGGGGTGTGTGTTCTTTAACAGGAAAATGACATTTCTCAATCTGGATGTCCAGTCCTGGTTGTATACTAGCTGTACAGTAGTTTGCCGTCTGCTCAATGTCATCTTTGTACTTTTGCGTTAGAGGACGTTTAGGGATGAAAGTTGTTATATTTTCATCAGTTACATTAAAACTGAAGTAAAGCTGCTGCTCCACCACATCAAAAGGAGACAGTTTAGATGTTTGGATGCCTCTCAGGTGATGTGTGTCAGGCATAGTCCAATTTGGAGGCAGACCCCAGGACACACTAGTCTGAGAACGCTTTGGTGTCATCTCAGGATAGTTGATTTAGACTTTTTAAAATTATTTTTGGGGGCTTGTTTTTCTTTATAGTGTAGAGGAAGAGGAGGCAGGAAAGCAAGGGAGGGAATAAAAGAAGACACACAGTAAAGGGTCTCAGGTGGGCTGCTGAGTTTAGCTATATGGTTAGATGTATGGTTCCCTGCTCAATCTGTGAGTGTGGGATTTAGATGTCTGCAGTGATGTCTTTTTAGAGCTTATTAATGTCACCTACATAAGTGGCTTGTGTGGTGGCCATGTCCCAGGGTTTCATGCTGTCCCAGCCACAATATAAACAAATGCTGAGACTTTTTCCCCCTCGTGGGTCCCCACTCTTTATTATTAAGTCCTCCTGAGACTGCTGCCCCAGTTACCTGGCCTCATGGCAACTGGCATTTACACTCGGATGTGTCTGATGTGCATCTGTTGCCCTCTCAAATTTGGTAAGTTTGGATGACTGTTGTCTCCTTTAAAGAGGGTGTGAAAAACCTAAAGACTGTGAAATGGTTATTGTTATGGAAGATGTTTTTGATTGCATGACCAAAAATAGGAAGAACATGGAGAATAAGAAGTTTGTTTGCCAAGTCTTTCACAGGGTTGTGAAAAGTTTTTCAGGGTGTTGGCCCAGAATTCATCATACCTTTTTGTTGTATCTTCTGGAGTGTAATCTAACACAGAAAAGCAATAAATTATAAAATTACTAGAATTTTATTTAAGTGCTTTTCAGAAGTCATGTTCACTTCAGTTGTACCCTTGGGTATATTGGTCTGCCATTTGGTGTATGTGCAAAAGTCAGCTGAACTCGTGTGTTGTAACATGGCACGATGGTGGGGCGCACCTTGTCTAGTTTCAGAGTAAAAAAAATTTAGAGAGCTGTGTCATAGCAATGAAGTTGAATCAGGGTTTTATTAAGATTTATCAGGACATGTTGAGGACAAGCTGATTTTGACAGATTAAGAGAAAATGACTGCTTTTCTAGATAATCTAGTGGTTAAATCTAAATCCTGTACTATCCACTCATTTTTTTCTTTCTTACAAAACCTTGTGCATTCTTGATATTCATATTTTAAGTGAACTCTGCTTAGCTTTGAGCCAAAGATTTATTGTGGTAATCAACATTATGTGGGTGTGCTTTTCCTTGCAGTCTCTGAAGTCCTGTGGGTATGTCAAGGAGCAATTTGCCTGGCGTCATTTCTACTGGTACCTCACCAATGAGGGTATCCAGTACCTGAGAGACTTCCTCCACCTTCCCCCTGAGATCGTCCCAGCTACCCTGCGTCGCCAGACCCGCCCTGAGACAGCAAGACCCAGGCCCAAGGGTGAGATGTCCATCATACATACTTGTGTTTAATTGGAACATACTTTCCCCCCTGAAGCCAGAGCCACTTGTAGGACTAATTATTATGCTAATGTTTCTTGAGGTTGTAAATTTAGGCTGATTGTGAACTTGAAAATCTGGTGCTCAAGGTGACATAACTTGTATAGTTTTCTAAAAATCAAAGTTACAAATCTGGATGCCAATCAAATCTCAGTAAAAATTTCAGCTGATTTATTTGGAAATATGCTCAAGATTTTCCAGCAATTAAATGCAAGATACAATGTTTTAGTCTCCTCTCCTGTGAAAGTTGGTTTATGTGGTTCATGAATAAACTCAAAAAGGGAACCCCAGAGGCCGAAGAGTTGCATTTAGTGAGAACTGTTGGTGTTAAAATTAAGCAACTTTCGCATATAGCATATTGAAGTTCATCTTTAATTCTTTTGGAAAGCTGGGAAAACCCTGATCATAGGAGAACTGGAGCTTAATGTTTTATGATCTTTTTTCCTGCAGGAGTGGAAGGGGAGAGGCCCGCCCGCCTTAACCGTGGGGAGGCTGACAGAGATGCTTACAGGCGATCTGCTGCACCCCGTAAGTATAGCACCCACTACACACTTCACATTATGATTTGCTCCTGTGGTGTTGTGCTGTTTAGGTGAATTTATTGTCATACAGGATGTCCAATCTCATTGTACATCCTGTATAATGACAATAAAGTCATTCTATTCTATTCTAAAGACAAACATTAACTGGATGTGACCCACTATCAAGGACACTATAAGGACATGCTCTGTGAATGTGTGTCGGACTTTTGTCTGAATGAGCGCCGCAGTCCAAATCTTAGGGTGGTCATGGAAATACTAACACGCTGATAGTTTTAACACCACAATCCACTGCTGCAGATTGTGTCACAACATTCCCACTCTCCAAAAGGTACAGGTATCTGTAGACAGCCAAGCACCTGCATATAGACTGTCTGGCTGCCATGAATAGGTTAGAATAAAAGAAGCTGTAACAATTCAGGAGCAAAGAGAATAGGAGGCTCAGAAACCAGCACGAAAACAACGGCATCAATAGTTGAGACTGCTGTCACATATAACAAACCTATAGGACCTTTTTGTATGTTGTTTTCACAACCTGTAGTTGTATTTTAAAGTTAGGTGACATCTAGTGGCTGTTTGAATCAGTCAATGTGAAAATGTAAACTTGTATTTTGATGTTTGTAGAAATTGGCACCCTGGTAAAAAGTTAACACTTAATAGAAAAAAAAAGTGTGTTTTATTTTTTACTCCAAACAGCTTTTTTCCCAGACTAGTAATGTTTGTGCCAAAATCTAAGCAAGCCGCAAAGGCAAAGCAACATGTAAAAGTGTTCTTAGATGAAAACCTAAATCCAGTTTTCCTTGCAGAAAGTTGGGTGTGTCTGCAATCATTTTGTTGTAGAATAGACCAGATTAAATATTTCAGCAAGACAGAAATCTGTGAAAGTTATTGGCTGACCTCTTAATTCATAACTTCTCCTTTAGCCGGTGCTGACAAGAAAGCAGAGGCTGGTGCTGGAGCCGCCACAGAGTTCCAGTTCGTAAGTACATTTCCTTTGTTTCATGTTGGTATTTGGAAAATAGATTGGCAACAAGAACATCTTGAATGTTTTTTCTGTTATAAGCCCTGTTTTCTCCAGCAGAACAACAAAGGCATTCCACTGAAAAATTATTTGTGGGTGCGGTTTTACATGGGTTTCTAAAAGGAATGTCAGCAAGCTGAATGTGGTTGATACAGTGCAGCTGGAGAACTTGATTCTTGTGTTGAACTGTAAGTCGACTGACACAATGTTTCTGTTGCAGAGAGGTGGCTTTGGACGTGGCAGAGGACAGCAGCCTCAGTAAATTTCACTCTTTGTTGTACAATAAAGAAAATCCAAATACAGCGATCTGTCTGTGGCTTTTTTTTTTAGTGAAATATTTTGTATGCCAAGCAGAAGTAAGTTGCATGTTTTGGTTATGAAGTTGAGCCATATGATGGTGACCAGATCAAAAGGATCAATTATAAGTGAGGCTTCTTTGATCACTGAGTGTACCGAGAGAGGTTAAGAAGCTGATGTCCCACAGTGAGACTTTGATATAGTACCAACTAAAATTGGATTGTATGCTGTAATTTGTAGGGAAACAAACTGCCATTTAGAGCTTTTTCAGAGAGCAGTAGATGAGTGTAAATATTGGAAATGTCAATAAAACGCTTGTATTAAGTGTGATACCAAAGGCCAGGAAAGTAAGTGGAATTTAGCTATTAATTTTATAGGTTAACCTGCATTTTTATGTGGAAAAAGATCTATTTTGGGCAGGAAATCAGTGGTGGGTCATTTTTAGTCATTGTCAGTTCATACTGGAAACATTAAGTGGTTTTGGTAACCTCCCAACTTGAAATTATCTAAGATTTAATGACATCTGCTTTTAATACTAAATTAGGCTGATTGACTTTTATTCCCTCTCAAGGTTATAGTCAACTTAAACAAATGGGTGTAGAAAACAAAAACTAGATTTTGGAAAAATGTTAATATTGTATCGTTATGATAAACACTAAAATGAGTCAAGTCAATCTGAAAACTAACATGATCAAAGCTATAATTTGTCCCCAAGAATCATTGGTAATATGGGATTAACACCTGCAATTTTCCTGTGTTGGACTGGCAACCTGCCACCCTACAGCAGGTGGGATAGACTCCAGTTAAATGGGATAAGTGGAAGAAAATGGGTCGATTGATTTTTCTTATTTTGACAAAAACTACCTGGTCTGGAAACACTGTACGCTAACCTGGATACTACTATACTGTTGCACTATGACGGGAAACTGCTTGACCATGAGAAACCGTACCCAGCTGCCATTCAGCCTTAACATGTTCTCTGGTTTCGTTTTTGTTTCCAACGCTTCGTACATCAGCAGCGCAGAGTTGGGGCAGAGTTACAAATACTTCAAATTGTGGGTTATGGAATTTATATGTGCAAATGTGATATCTACTTATGTTGCTGCCAGTCTTGAAAGTAACCTAAGCTTAATTATTTTGGCATATAACCTTTAATTCCACTAAGGAAAAATAAAGTCTGTATAAAATATAAATGACCCCAAAATATTTGCCAAGTCAGCTAAATATCTAAAAAAAATATGTTATGTAGAATTTCCCGTTATTTTGACTTAAGTATAAAAATATCTACTGTAAATGTTTCTGTACTGTACAACATATTTTTCCCCATGAATACAAAGACACTGACCTGAATGTGAAATACTGGTGTTTATTTGTTGGCACATTTATATTACAATCTTCAGTCTCCTCGCACTGGTCTTATTCCACAGTCCCAAATGACAGAAGAGGAAAGGACAAAAACAAAACAGAAAAGCTAAAACACATTCCAGTGACACAAACCTTGGAGAACACAAACACAGGTATGTAACTTCAAGGCTGAGGTCAAGGGCTCAAAACGTGAAGGTATCCAATTCACAATTTTCTTTTTTTAATAGGTTGTGCCCCCCCCTCCCCAATCGTACAGCTGGTGAAACAGTCTCATTGCGCTAAAGGAAAACATTACAATCCTCAGCTGCTAAGTCATGTGCTTTTAATACTTTTGCTTTGGCCACAAGATGGAGCCAGCTAACTGACATGGCAACACATTTTTTAAACCATCCACTTAAGTAAATTAAATCAACTGACTTGGTCTGAAGATCCAGCTGTTTCATGTTAGGCAGCTTCAACATTTTAAAGAGCCAATTTTATAGTAGAAAAGTCCAATTAATGGTGGATGTGTTTGTACCATCTAATGATACCAGCCATCTAATGTGGAATTTAAATGGAAACATTTAATTCACAAGTTCCCACCAGCACTTCATTTGTGACAGAAACTGTCTGAATTTTAATAAGAAGGGTTAAACAATAATTACAATACTCCTCAGTGACCAATGCCAAAGTGTATCCTCTGGCTATCAGGTTGCTGTGTTAGCTATATATAAGACATCAGGTTGTCAATAACGGCAAAAGAAAGAACAAAACAAAAACAAGGATAAGGAACAAGTGGTTACTAATCATTAAAAAAAAAAAAAAAAAAAAAAACTGGTTTTGTAAAA
>VUQJ01004274.1:25753-38697 GCA_015108635.1 Andinoacara biseriatus
TGCAAAGAGATTTTAGATGTGCACTTATTACATTATTATGTGGCTTCTGAGGACTATACACTGATTATTTTTATGGGGGAAAACATTGTAACCACCTCACACCATTTTCTTTCTGCCTGTTACATGTTTCTCTTGTTGCTATCTGTAGCTGCTGTTTTTACTCCTAGCTTGCTGTTCGAGATAGCGAAACCCGGCTGTATTTCTCCCAAAATGATCTGATATATCTGAGATATGTGGGCAGGAAATAAAACGTCGTCCACGGGCCAGACTCAAGAGCATAAAATGTGCACTCTCCGTGTCACACTTCTTACTGCTTTATTAGCATAAACTCATTTGTTTCTTGTTAATTATGCATTAATCTCAACTTACTAATGAAGGCAAGGTCAAGACACTTGTAAAGGATTCCAGGAGTGAGTGTACCCAAAGGAAATTAAGCATTTCAAGACAGTGAATTCTTGAATATTTCTCACATTTGGCGACTGCTCGGTACCTCCGAGTGCAGGCATCATGGGATGATAGGTGTGCTCGTTAAAGGTTGCATAGAGCTACCGGGCTCACTCTCATCACAGCGCCTGTTCTTCCATTCCAACCCTCTGCCTCTCATATTCTTTTTCTCTCTGTCTGACTGATTCTGAACTCGGTGCAGACCATTTGCTGCCGAGCCCTAGCCTGACAACAACACGGCTTCTTTCCTCCCTACACCTTTATGCCCTCATTATCAGCCACCATCTGCCCGACCTTAGCCTCACATCACTCCTTTCCCCCCAGCAAGCCCATCAACACTCCCCTCTCACTCTTCACTGGCACCTTGGCTCACAAGGCAGCCCCAACTGCCATTTCTCTCTCAGTTAGACATTTGTCCTCTTCAGCCATGTTTTATTCTCTGTAATCCCTGTGTCTTGAGTCCTTCTTACATGAACATGCTGATTGTCTCAAGACCTTTTGTGGGCACTGTTTACTTTTTATAGCTTCCAAACACTATGTGTCGTAACAGAGTTTGGATGATTTGGCAACCACTGAAAAAGAAACCTGTGCTTATTAGGAAAGAGTTACAGATGGCCCAAACTTTCTTGCAGTTTGAAAAGTTTGGAGTACCCCAGTTTATTATACAGTAGACAAAGAGATAACCCCAGAGACTTATTTCAAAAGCACATGAAAGTCAAATCTAGTCCTCTGAGTTTGAGCCTGTGCTGCCCGGGTAAGCCACAACTGACCGAACTTCTTGGTGTCAGGCGCGTTGATGGTGCAGCCAGTTTTGCTATCAGCCCTGTCTTTCTGTCTTCATGTTGTCAAAGACTTTGTCAACCCCGAGAGCTTACAGGCAGAGCTGGGAGAAAATGGTGGGCTATAGCCGCTCGTCCTGACAGATAAACAGGATTTTGTGCCTGGCAAGCTGAAGATTGTCAGCTCCAATCTCTGCAGAGAATTACAACCAGCAGTCAATGCTGGGACAGTGGCTCAACAGACAGAGCATCAGACCCCGTGTACCGACGAGTGGGAGATGCTGACTCCTTCATCACGATAGCACAGCGTGGTTTATTCATGGCTGACAGAGCCGAGGGTGCAGTTCACAGTATCAGCATCTCTGTTTTTCAGTGCTGAAATGGCCTCTTGAAAAAAACCACGTTAGAAAAAGACAGAATCCAAATGTCACCTTGTTTGTGTAAAAGCTTAATAATTGTAGTTTGAATTCACGTGAACAGGTAGGTGACGAGGCATCTTCATGATTTACGAGGTTTTTACATTTTCACCTCTTTGCCTCTTTGTCTTCTAGCATGCCTGTGCCACCTAGGAGTCTATACACCAGCGGCAGAGGAAGAACAATGGCTTTAATTGCAACGTTTAAAAAATAGACTTCACAGTTAGTGCTGTTCTCTCTCACCTCGCGAGTGCTCGAGTCCAGCTTTTGACCCTTTTTCTCTGAATGGAGCCCTTGAGGTTGCATTTTTGTCTTTATTAAAATGTCAGCAGTTAGCGTCTCAAAGCGATGTTGGCGGTTTAAACTAGGCAGGGTGGATAGACGCTGCCTCTGTGTCACTGAGTACTTTAACCAGGTTGGTGTTTCCTTTCATAAAGGTGGTGAGTTTTTGATGCTCTCTAAATCAATTGGAACCAGTTGGCTGCGAGGCCCCTTTAGTGTTGAGTGGCATTACCCAGAGATAAGGGACCTCAGACGTGACAAGCAATGTTAACCAGCCAGCTCTCCTCTCAGTTGGATCATTGCTGTGCTGCTCGCGTGCAGGAGGGAGCCTACTGTCTTATTGAACAGTCTGAATTTCTGTTGACAAGACTATAATTTCTACATATCAGCAAGGAAAACACTTGTCTTGTTTTTCTGCTCGTGTGCCAAGGCACTGATGAATGTGGACTAATTTCTTTTGTGGAGACATGTCTCATTAACATCAAAAACAAGGTTTGATTCGAGATCATTTACTGGAAAAACGGGTTTGAGGATAAGAGGCTGTTGACGGGGTTAAATGGATCAATGTCCATATCTTTAGCCTACCCAAAGCTCGGATATTAATCTAATTTAATGTCTGAGGGAGGGAGGAAGCACAGAAAAGAGAGGATGAATCATCAGAATCATAAGGGAACATGACTCAATAATTTAGTTACCAAAGTGTGGAATGATATTTATTGGATTGTGATGATTAAAAGCACGTTTTGTTCTTTGGTTGTTTTTAGAAAGCGTAGTCAGTAAGTCTGAACTTCCACTACTAAAGTTTCATTATTTGAAGAAGAGAAACGTGCAGGAAAGTTGACAGTTGCAGGGAAATGTGGATTGGGCCAGTTTTCACGAGACAGTTTCTTCTTGTGACCCATTCTGTGACCGGTTGTTCCGGCTCAGTCTGTAATGAATGTTCTGCTCCTGATTTCTGTTGGAGCCTATCATGGGGAAAGGAGTGGGATCTATGGCAGGGCAGGCACATAGAGGCAAACAACTATTAATGCTCAAATTCACACCTATGGCCAGTTTGGAAGTTTAGTCAATCCCCCCTTTGGATTGTACACTGTGTACCCAGAGGGAACCCACACAGGGAGAACGTTTGTGCTCCACGTTTTCCCCCAGCTGACTTCTAGATATGAATCCGGGATCTTGTTGCTGGATGGATTGTGGATTTTTTGAATCCATAATAGGTCAAATTCTATTGAACCGCTATGTTTCAGGTTATTCATTCATTGTGCAACCCCTGAAAGCTTTCAGCAAATTATTTATGGAATCGCAGCATTTAGGTTTGTTTTTCACAGTTCAGTTCTCTGGCCAATATATCTCAGTCCTCAGCAGTACACAGTACAGCCGATTATTGTAAAATCTGTCATAATCATTCGCTTCCTGTCATCTTTTGCTGGCTTTTTATGATGTCACGGATGGATTTTTCACTCATCAACAGAGGCATAGTGCTATTTGTTTAGGTAGCAGAGTGCATCGGTTACACGTAAGCCCGCACGCACACAAAGCTTTGAGTTGTAATTTGTTTCTAAGGCTGTTTCACCGCAGTGACACGTTTACAATATTCAGCTATAACAGAGCAAAAGTGATCAAATGTCAGATTGAATTTAAGAACATGAAGTCAGTCTGACCATCAGCTCTCGCCTCCCTGGGTGAGATCTTTTCTGTGGGATAGTTGCCTTTCTCTCCAACTTTATTCCTGTCTGTCTCCCTCACTTATTGTCCTGCGATTTTTGAACTCTACAACTTTTCAGAGTTGTCGTCACAGTTACGGATATATCTGACTGCTCGGGCGGAGGCAGGATTCATCCAGAGGTGAGCTGCTTTAAGACAAACTATTCCACCGTGTAATCCTGAAATCTGTGTTGCAGCTGCATGGAGTGAGGAAGAACACAAAACAGCATTTGCTGTCAAATCCTGACACATCCGCGTATTGAAGTTAGACAGTACTGTGTCACATGTGTAAAAGCGCACAGTGCCATTAATGCTGGGTATTTATTCATGTAGTTTTTTTAACTTCTCACTGTCAGAGCCGTTATGCCAAATTGGACTGTGCGTAAAAATGCAGCTGTTAGTGTTTCAGATTTTTGTAAGTCTTTTTATAAGGCCTCGCACGGCCTCACACTACCTGCACAAAAAAACAAGAGTGATGCATGCAAGTGTCACAGTAACAGTATCTTCTATTAATACATGGACTGACTGTCATGGTACTGGGTCAGCTGACCCAGCATTTCTGACTTTTAACTTTCCGGTGTTTATTGACAGATTCTCTTTGATTCCAGGGTTGTTTAATCTTTATATTGTTGTATGTGTTTACCTTTTAGTGTATTTAGCTTGTTCCTAGTTTCACCATAGAGTTGATTCCTCCCTCAGTGCTCCTCCCTTTTGTGTCAGGTCTCTTTTATTAAGTTTATTCTGTGTCTATAGTCTGCAGACTGTGGCAGGTTTATATAGTTGAATAGTTTATAATGCAGCTTTCTTCTGAATAAATCCTGTGCTCCACCTGAATCTCAATCCTCAGGACCTCACACAGTCCTCAGAAATTTCTATCAGACAAGTTTACCCTTATAGAAAACCATATTGATTTTTCCTCAGCCTCCTCTCATTTATTTTAACTGCCACACTTTTCAGAGCGGAATTCATGTAAAACCTGTATTATTTTTGTTAGCCACCCCCTCCTTCACATTCCCTCATCGGCTACACTTGTTCTAAATTGTGGCAAAAACACCTTGGCTGGAACTGAAAATGAAAGAAAGAAAGAAAGAAAGAGAGAAAGAAAGAAAGAGAAAGAGAAAGAGAAAGAAAGAAAGAAATAGAAAGAAAGAAAGAGAAAGAGAAAGAAAGAAAGAAAGGAGAGTGTAAATAAGATATTCACCATTTCTGGGGATTAAGTGGATGGGTTTGTTCATCCATATTCATATCCTAACCCTCCATCCCATGTCCAGTGTGAATGAAGACAAAAGGTCCAAATATTAGCATGATAAATGCTAATATTCTAAACAGATTCATACAGTACAACCACAGTGGCACAAAGTGGTAGCACATTTATTTTAACAATAACAGATTAGTAGATAGGATGCTGCGGGGGTTTGTGACAATGATGGGATGCATATGGGGGGCTGTGTCCAGTGCCGCCCGTGTGCAGGCAGGTAGATGCCAAGCCACCGACCTACCCGGCTTCCTCCACTGCCTGGCCCCCCTGCAAGCAGACCGCGAGGGAGACCCTCGGCAGCCAGTAATGATCCTTCCGCAGGTTCACCTGCAGCAACGTTTCTCAAACTGTGGGGGGCACCCCACTGGTGGGGTGTAGGCTCATGACAGGTGGGGTGCAAACGACCTGGGAGAAAAGTCATGCGGAACAAATGTTGAACATTGGATTAATTCTCATGGTGGAACAAGGAAACGTTAACACAGAGACTAGCAGAACTCTTCACTGTTGTGCTGTCACTTGTCCTTCAAGCTTGGGTCCTCTACCAGAGGCCTGGGAGCTCAAGGGTCCTGCGCAGCATCTTTGCTATTCCTAGGACTGCGCTCTCAGTCCTCAGCCCTTGAAATTTCTCAGAGCTTTTCATGTTCCTTTTTCCTGATGTTGCCATCACTTCCATGCGTCCAGGCCATACTCTGCATAGATGTTGCTATATACAATGCCAGCCACTTGGTTATGTTGTTCCATGTATGACCTGCCTGATAGTATCTTGCAGCCTGTTGTTATGTGCTGGATTGTCTCAGGGAGGTCTGAGATGCACAGTCTGCGACTGGGGTCTTGCCAGGTGTGATAGAACCCAGCCTCTAACAATCTTGTGCTTAGAATATACCGAGGCCTCAAGCCCCTAAGCCCACTCATCACTGCAGATATAGATTCAGGAGTGGAGTGACCATCAGCCACCTCCTGTACATGGATGACATCAAGTTGTATGCAAGGAGTGAGTGAGACATTGACTCATGGATCTACATCACCAGAATCTACAATGAGAACATTGAGATGTCATTCATACCGGATAAGTGTGGCTAAATGTTTGGACAGCCAAATACCTCCAGAAGGTTAGTAGAAATATGATCCCAGCCATCAATACATATGCCCTACTGTTCCTCAGATAACCAGCTGGAATAATTAGCTGCCCACTGGTGGAAATAGATGCCACTGATCACATCATGAAAACTCCTCACAGTGCACAGTCTCCACCCAAAGTCCAGCACCCTGAGGTTCTAGGAGCAACAGAAAGAGGGAGGGCACGGGATGTACCATCAACAGATAGAAAAAGTGGCTGACATCAAGAAATCCAAGCAGTTGCTAGAAAAGTTCCAGCAGATTCTAAGCACAACATCAGAGCTCTATGTCTAGAAGAGTTCAGTCTTAGGAACAGCTTAGTTACTTTATTTTCAAATTACCTGGAAGAAGCATCTGTGGCAGTGGGGTGCGGTTTCTGGCCCAGCTGCAGGAGGAGAGGTGGGGCCAACAGATTCTGGGAGCGGTACACGTTCACACCTGGTGTGCGTCTGTCCATTAGCCTTTTATTTCTATGCAGTAGATGCTGGGCCAGAGAACACACCAGACCTGGAAAGCTGTTGTTGGGCACTGAATTGTCCGAAAGAGACTTTGAGTTATTTTAAGGAGTTTGTATGAGCTTTGCCTGCTGGGCAGCTTTAACAAAGTACACAGTCTTGAATATATGCAGTGTATCTTCAGAGGAGCAAATAAAAGTCTGGTATTCACAGATCCGCATCTGTCATTTATACTGAGGAGAACCCATGGGTAACACAGACGACTGTTATAGCATCATTTTCTTCTATCTACTCCCACCCACTGCAATGCTGTATATGTATACCAAGGATTGATGTATGAAGTCCTTGCTTTAAAGCTGTCAGACTAAGGAAAGAAAGCTATCAACAGCATCAGACAACTGTGTCTACAGCAATGTTTCAATATTTTGCATGCTCTGGCTCCAATATGGTGTGTTGCATTTTCTTCTTGAAGAGCCCACCATGCATATTATTGTCTTCTGTTTTGAGAGACTCCCCACTGTGCAGCGTGTAGAGTGAAATGTAGGGGGTTTAACCAAAGTCTGTCCCCGCCAGGGCCAGCCCTACAGCAGCTGTGACTGATAAAGCGGATCCTCTCCACAACAGAAAAAAAAACTTGTTCTCTGCTCCCACTCAACTCTCAACCCGCTCCTCCTGTCCTGTCCCTGAGGCACAAACGTCCAACTTCCAAATGCCAACTCAGTCAGGAGTTATTGCCACTATTTCCCAGGTGAAAAATGTCAGATGGATGGTGATTTTCTGCTTTATGATTTCACAGAAGTGGTGACTGAACAGTGTGAGGGAGATACTCTGTAACAGTTTGATAAGTGGAGCATATTAATGAAAATGGCTTTTAGAAAACTAAGGTAAACCTCATTTAAGCTCTGGCACGGATGCAAAGGACAGTGTTTAGTACACAGTTCCAATTTTTCTCATCCATTTTCTCTCATCCTTAATATGTTCCATTTTTGCTAGGATGTCATAAATATGGCATGTACAGAGGCCTTCTTTGAACATCATCTGTCATGGACTGAACTTTGTTGTCACACAGATTTTTTGCTATGGGTATATTTCACAGCCTGTGGAGACACAAATGAAAAACTGTGCAGGTCATGGCTCAGCACCCATTCTCACTCTTCCTGAACACAAGGCAATAATCGCCCATGCATCCACAATCCTGAAACAAGAATAAAAAAGGTGAGAAAATAAGTGCCAAGTCACCACTGCAGGGGGAACAATGTGAAAGGATACTCAATGACACGCCTTATACATTTAGCGTCACTGCTCCTGTTAAAAGTTGGATATTTTATGGTTACTCAAGCCCAGCAACATTAGGCCCCTAAAAAAAACACTGCAGCTTGCTCTGGATGGCTGTGCTGAGTGAAGTGGTCACAAAGTGAATACAGTGATTCCACTGTAGGTTGATTATATAGTGTCAGAGGAGAAGCTACCTAAAGCTGTTACAGTGAGATTTGACTGCTATTTGTCACATTTCTTTTTAAGACATGAATGGAGCGCAGAGAAGAGGCTTACTGAATATTTTTAGACTCTCTTTGATGGCTTATTAGCTGGACTGGTATGCTTTGACTTGCTTAAACCCACATATGAATATATCACAATGATGGCAAAGGACCAGAAATTACCATTTCTGTGCCTGTCAGTGGAAGAATGAAAATGAATGGAAATGATTACATCAAGATTAAAAAAAAATATCTTCCATTATTGCTAGACCAGTATTTGCCTTTAAATATTGGTGTATTTGATGTCCGGTACATGCCAGATTTTTCTCGTTTCAGTGCTTTCTAATAACCTTTAAAATCTTTAGATTCTAAAGGTTATTAAAAAGTTCACAAAGATCTCCTCTATCCGTGACTCAAGTTATACGAATAATTCTGGATTCACTAGCAAGCAGCGAGCTAGGCCGGCGGCTGCGGTTTGAGGAGGGACTCATTGAGGATCCCCCTGATGCCTCTGAGAGGAGATAACAAGCAGAAAATAAGAGGATGGAGGATGGGGCACAGAAAAAAAGAATCGGTGGGTGTGTGGGGCAAGTCTGCATTAATAAATGAACGACTGGAAGGGAGCTCTCACGGAGGGTGACCATCTGTAAATTTTTAAAGCAAAGCTCGTTACGTTTGTGTAATATTGTTTCATGGTGATTTGTAGAGCCTATACATACTTTACATACTTCAAGAAAATATAAAGTGCTAGCATTTCTCAAAGGTGAGGTAAAAATCCACTGCTTAGCGCTTTAGTTATATCCAACTTTGACACTCCGAACGCTGCATCAGTGGATTTTAAATAAAACAATCAAGATGCTCACTTGCAGCTTTAATTGAGTGGGCTTAACAAAAGTATTGCAATAACTAGTTAGAAACTGAAACCATTTTTATACATAGTCTCCCATGTCAGAAGCAAAAGTAATTGGACACTTTGGCGCAGGGCTCTAGAACAGAACCTTGGGTCCTATATAGAAATATATAACCAGTCTGTAGTGGTCATATGGGTAGCCAGTAATGAACTGTTCATAAAAAAGATGTAATAATAATAATAATAAATCTAAGATACAATATGTCCATAGGGTTACTGTGTTTTGTACTGTACTGTTTTCTGTGCTAAAGCACATCGGAGGTCGAACCGAATCATCAAGGCAAACCAGAATAAATAATCTAATTATCTTTATCATTTTGAAATCTTAAATAAATCTCCATACCTATTTGCGTTTATGAAACTGTAACACTCATATGTCAGTACTTGACTGAATAAGCCTGGTAGCATTATGTTAAAAAGAACTCTAATGGTCTTTCATATACATACTGAGTGATTAAATAATACATGAACACTTTCATGAGAGTGCACACAGGTGTGCGGGTCTGCTTGCCTGACCGTGTTTCATTAGAACTTGCTAAAGTTAAACACATCCATCACCATACAAGTGTCTCCATTCAACTTGTTCTTCCTTTTTTAAATAAAGTTAATCCTTGTGGTATTTTAAAGTGCAATTTTATCAGGTAGAAACACACTGGATTCTTCAGCATTCCTTTCTTATTCATGATGTTTGGAAACCATTCGTCCAACATGCGGTAATGCTGAATGCTACTTAACGGTAGTTTTTTCAGATTTCAGCTGAAACTGCTATTGATACAAACGATTGCTGGGAATGACATTTAGTTGCCACTATATGAGCTCACCTTGTGTTACTTCAATTGGAGAAAGCCGTTGTGCTGCTTCATTCTCTGTGGCTGTGTCTGATTTTCATGGTTTTAAGTCATGCTGGGTCATTTTAATAGATACAGTGTCATGTCTGACGTTGGCTTACTGTCTTTAACAACTGCTGATAAACCATTCTTAACCTGCTAGTTGTGCTATTTGCTGATATGTATCCAAAACGGACAATAAGTGAAAAAATTTCAAATTCAATTCAATCAATTCTATGTTATTTATATATCACCAAATTACAACAAGCTGTCAACTCAAGGAGTTTTATATTGTAAGGTAAAGACCTTACAATAAAGAAGATGAAACACCCTTCAAACCATGTTATGACACTTTGCAGCTTCCCTGTTAGCAGCAGCACCAGGCACCAAACACGACAACCAGCTGATTTACACAGAGGTTGCACAAGTAATCTAAGACTTGTGAACATAAAACAGGATTATTATTATGATCATAATCTGCATTGTTATCTTAGTAAGGACTCATAAATAACTACGCATAACAACTGTTAGGGAAATCTGTTTATGATTCGTGTGTCAGAAAGAATGAAAATATCGGCTAATCTATCAGATTGTTAAAGCACCAAATATCGATATTGCTATTGGGCCTAAAAATTCTATATCGGTCGGGCTCTTGCCACAACTTATCTTGCTAACTTCTAAGCTACTGTAACCTTAAGACCTCTCTCCAGATTCTATGATTATATTACTCACAGTAAATACAGAAGCAGTCCAGCTCTATGTATTCATTTCCATGCCCAGATTGCCCAGTACACTCTTATTATATCTCATTTAGCGAGTGTCTCCCTGTGAATACCAAGCAATCTGGAAAGAGTACAAGTCAGATAGCACAACATGAGGTACTGAACCAGCCAGTAACAGTGACAGAGAGTTTTGGTGCACATTTCTCCCCCAGCCTTTCAAACCTGCACCCATCTATTTTTTTTTTTTTCTTTCTTTATGGCAGGTGGGGGATTGAGTGCCTTCACACAAATGCATATACGACCACACAGCCCCGGGTCATGAATATTTGAGGTGGGAAGAATAAAGCTTTGAGAACTTTAAGCTGAACTCGCTGGTCACCATGCATATTTAATCGGGTTCGTCCCTCTCGTTGGGCAGCAGGAAAAGGATAACTGCGGGGACCCAGAGTTTGAGAAAGTAGCTGGCCCTCTCCACCTTGATGAATAAGTAAACACATTCAACCAGGCAGAGATGCAGTCAGCAGGCTTTGAGTCAATAACAAGTAGATTTGTTTTCTTCAGAAAGCGGCATTGTTTACAAGCTACCGATTAGCCCTCAAATTTGATCCATCTCTCAACAGTTTTTGCCAGGCTGTGAGACAGCCTGGCACTTAGTCCAAGCACATTCTGTTTCTCCTCTCAACTTGTCCATGCGGCAGCATTTCAAAGGTGTATTTCACGGTGCAATAAAAAAAAAGAAATTAGGTTGTGACTTCTCTGAGCTTGTGTTTATGGTGTTCCCATAAATATTTTCTGTCTAAATTTGTGTCAGTTCTGAAGCTGTTTCCTCCCATGGTGGCAAACTCGAATTTCTCGGGCCAATATAATATTCACAGCGTATACTTGAGATGCTCAGTGCTCAAGGTTATTTTCAATAAATTGTTTAATGTTAATGCATCTTTGTATAAACCTCTGGAAAACTTTACATGCGAGTGGGCGCTGCTGCTAAGTAACAATAACCTGTGTGCAGACTGCACAATGCAAGTCAAAAGGCACATTTTCTTGAAATCAAACATTGATAAATGTTTTATTTTTCACGAAATCCAATCCGTTCCATTGCCTGCATGTCATCAAACAGATAAACAATAATGTTTACCAAATGGCTTTGTTGTACAACATAACCGCTTATTAAAATGGTATCTCATTAGAAGCATTGAGCAGCCGTTTTACATGAGATTAATTGGGTTTTTTGAAAGCACTTTCTCCTCATTATCATTCTGTCTTGCAAATGGATTCACAGCAAAGGCGATGCATATTCATTTTACAGAAGGCTTGAAAATTGTTCAGAAATGAGCCAAAGGTGGAGCTGGGCTGGTGTGCAGACTTATGCTGAATAATAAACCACAAGAGCCTCGGCTCTGGAGGTGAAAGAGAATGGCTGTGTCTGTAGAATATATTTGTGCTGAAAACACGACTCTCGCCCTCAGTGAAGCTATTGCACTTGATGTGTTTAAGCCTCTAAATTTGATTTTTAGCAGGTCTAATATGATTTTAACTTGTCATTAATATTAAAATCATGTACTTTGTAAACATTCAGAAATTTTCAGGCTCAAAATGATCAAGAAGGTGTATGTTTTTTGTTTCCCGTGAAGCCAGGAAAAGATCTGGATTCAAGGCATATTCTTGACTACTTCTTTCACTATACAGGCATTAATAATGCAGACAGACAAGCTTTTAGTGGATTCTGATTTGCTATTTCAAAAGGTAGGAGGAAATGTGCAGCACACTTTCTCGATAGAGTAGTAGTTGGACTTTCATGATATGAGTGGGGATGTTTCTGTGTGTCTCTCTCTCTTTGACATACTATTTTGTATGTGCACTGTGTATATTTCAACATCAGAGGAGCCCACTTGGTTTGAAAGCCTGCCCGAGGCAGAGAACCAAACAAAAAGTTTTCCTTTTTGCCAAGTTATGGACACTTTTACCTGAGGCAAGATGAAGCACTTCAAAGGCAAAGGGCATCCTTTGTCAGCATCTCAAACTGACAGAAACAGATCCAACGCAAGAGTAATTGTAGACAACTGCTATTTAAAAAAAAAAAAACAGTCCCCCTCTGCCTCCAAAAACAAGAGACACCATTTCACTAGGCTGTAATGCACATTGAATTCAGTTCGATTCAGTTTTATTTATATAGCGCCAGATCACATCATCTCAAGGCGCATGCATATGAAAGATGCTTCATTAACCTCTGCTGGGTTAATGAAGCATCAGTAGTGGGGAAAAGGTCATTTATTGATACATGTTTCTTTAAAAAAAAAGTAATTTGTTCACAGGTTTGACTCCATAAAGTGGACTAATTAACTTGTTGACACACAAACACGTCACAGTCATTGTACATACAGCTGCACGGGGAATTTTACATGCTTTCCTAACTGACGGGACGGCCTTGGACCTGATTATCTGAAGGGCAGAAAGAATGAAGTCAGACCTAGAAAATATGGCAAAGTCATCGTTGTGGAGACGTCAATGTTTAGCACTTAGCATAAATGTCGCTGAACGGTAAAACTCATTAAT
>VUQJ01004283.1:12436-32114 GCA_015108635.1 Andinoacara biseriatus
AATCAAGCAGACTGTTTAGATGTTAATTATCAAAATAAATCTGCTGTGTTTGCAGCTCTGTAAACACACCCTTGTATGCAATGTTGAGTTCAAAAGTAATGAAATCTCACCTTCCCTGACCCGCTGAGCTAAAAATCTGTTAATGTTACATTAGCTCAAAGGAGGACAAGCGCATGCATTAACTATTAACCAACGTATTATTTGCTGGGCCATCGCTGGTTTTTCCAGTACTGATGTCTTTCTCCCCGTTTTCCTCAGGCTCCGACTGCAGCTGCTGAGTGACGTCCTGCAGAGTGAACACAGGCTGTGAGACTTTTTAATGCATTAATCTGCACCTGCATTTTAACAAACACAATGGCTCTGAGCTCGTTTGACATTGACGCACCACGATGGGATCAGTCCACGTTCATGGGAAGACTGAAACATTTCTTCAACATTACCGACTGGCGAACAGCGCTCCTACCTGACTCTCGGTTAGATGAGGCCAAAGCTTTAGTAGACAGCTGTAGGTAAGAAGATGAACACACAAACTCTAACTATCTGGTATCAACAGTGGGACCATCCTCAAGCTTTCTTTGGTAAGAGACATTGTGCAGCACAGTGGCTCATTGGCTTGCACTGTTGTCTCAAAACAAGAGTGTCCTGGGTTCAAACCTGGGCAGGGCCCTTCTCTCTGGAGTTTGCATGTTCTCCCTGTGGGTTTCCTTTCAAGAGCTCCAGTTTCTCCCTCTACTGGAAATTATGCTGCATTAATGCTGCCTATGATGGCCTAGGACACAAAAGAGTTTCACTCTATTGTTAAATAAACAAAACACTGGAGAAAGAAGTTTAACCTTAAACCTGATATTCTGTTCCACTAGTTTTGGACATGTAGTTAGATCTGTAATGCACAGGGGCATTTTTGTTATTTTAGGTGTATACCAAAACATATTCAAGATAAAATTATATTGACTCTTATTTTCAAGTTTAGACTCTCAACTTTAGCTCGAGACTTTGAACGAGTAGTCCTTACAAGCAAAAATCTCGGGCTGCAGACTGCTGTAAACACTCATCTTTAGACACTTTTAATAAAGCTGGTTAGACAATACTTCACAGTACAGACTGACAGAGACCCAAAGACGAATGCAAAAATACCCAAAGGGTTTGAAAAGTAAAGAGATTTCTGCAGCTGATTCACTAACTTGATCTCTAGCCGAGTGAGCTGCATTTCCCACGCTGCAGACAAAACTAAAAGCAGAAGGCACCTGCTTTAAAGGGGGAAGCCCAGGAATTATTGACCAATTTGAGTATAATGTAGACTTAAAATCAGCTGTCATGTCTGTGACAGAAGCATAGAAATTCCCCATCAATTCCTATTTAAAATTGGGACATTTTGCTTCATTTTAACTATGTTAATGCAGACTTAAATGTTAAATTCTGTGGCGAGTTGATCTGAAAGTCTCTTTCAGCCTCAGTGAGTATGTTTTTGTTGCTTTGCAGGGCAGGAGCCGTCCCTCCCGGTACCACAGTAGAGCAGCTCTACTATGCTAAGAAGCTGTACGACTCAGCCTTTCACCCAGACACAGGCGACCGCATGAACCTCATCGGTCGCATGTCGTTCCAGGTCCCCGGAGGCATGGCCATCACCGGCTTCATGCTGCAGTTCTACAGGTGGCGTAGAGCAAACAGGCCAAGCTACATTTTACCACATCCTACTTTCTTACAGAGGAAGTTTTAGAGGTTTCACAATTCATGTCTGTTTCTAGGACAGTTCCTGCTGTGGTGTTCTGGCAGTGGGTAAATCAGTCCTTCAACGCCTTAGTCAACTATACCAACCGCAACGCTGCCTCCCCCATCACTCCCAAGTAAGTCCTCCTAAGACTTTAAGTTTGTCATTTCACAAAGCAACTTGAAAGTCCTTGAGATAGACTTTCACCTTATTGTCCTCTACCTAATAATTGTTTCAAACCTCCTTCCAAAGTGGTTTGCTCAAAATAATTTCAGCCTGTCTTCTTGGATCCATTTACAACAAACTTTTCATATCCAGCCATCAGGGTGCGTGGTACGTGCAGGGGGATGTCATGCCATCCTGCCACCTTTAAAGTGGTTTTCACACACAAAACTTGGATAGTTTTGGAGGCTCAGAATGGGATATTTTCTACAGTATCATACAGCAGGAAATAGTACCTTTCACACTTATATCATAAGAATGGCATGTAGTGGCCTCATCCTTGTGACCACTTTGTGTGCCTGGAGCCTTTTTTACACGTCTGATGAGATGAAGACTAGTCAGCTTCCTTCTACAGTGTCTATATGATGTCCGTTTGCTCTCCTTCCTGAGCCCAAATTCACAGCAAGTGAGTGGACTTCGTGTGTCCTGGTTCTTCCACCCAAGCAGTCCCTTGCCTAAGCCAAATTGAGTTTTGAGAACACGTCTGAAGCAGACTATCTGCTGCTGTGTGCTGCAGGTGAAAAGGGGCAATTTCAGGCACTATCCCAACCAGGTTCTCTTGACATTTTCTGTGTATGTGAAAACTGCTTTGAAGTGTCATTGGTTTCATGTGTTTGTCTGAGAGGCATCCATAGATAGGTGGTCTGTAGAAGTGACTACTAGGAGAGTCTTTCCCAGGTGACTGCAGCTGAAATCACACATCAGACAGAAAACGACATGCGTCTGCAGTGTTTGTCTGATTCCTGATCAGTGCAGAAACTGAGGGATCACTGTGACTGAGAGTCTGTGGAGCCTAAGAACGCTTTTGTCTTACTCATGGCTAGATTTTCTTATTTGTTAGATAAGTATGTGGCGTCCTATGTGGAGTTTAGGTTAAGGTAGCAGCAGGCTGTTAGAGCTGAGTTTCCTCTCCTCAGAAATGTTTAAACTCCCAGGTCAGAAGAGATAATGCATAATCTCTCCAACATGTTCTGGTATTTGGGTAATAACCTACTAAACTGTGAATTTCCACTAAGAAAGACCACTATTTATCCATCTCATGCTTTTTTGGAGAGTTCTCAAACAACGTTGAATTCATCTCCTTCATCCTCTGATCAGATTTTTGATTAGCCTAATAAGCAGCACTTACAGTCTTTGGATAAATGTAAACTTAGGTCCATTTAAACAGACCTTGATTTTATCTGGATGCAAAATGTGTGAGATCTCCACAGACTGAATGTTAATTTTTATGCCTATTTATGTGCTTTTTGTGAACATTTTAAAGATGACATCCTTTAAAAGCTCTGCCGCTGTTGTGTCTCTCAGACAGATTGGCATAGCCTATGTTACAGCAACCAGCACAGCTTTGGCAACAGCAGTGGGACTCAATCTCTACACAAAGGTACACAGGACACTCACACAGGAATTAATACAGTGCTGGCTGTTTTAAAGGAGTGCTTTGTCATCAAAGTCATCTGGATAATTTGAAATAATCACTGTGATGCATCATTTTTTAAAAATATGGCAGTTTAATTCTTGAACTTCAAAAATAGTAATTACAGTGGTAGATGTTCATACTAACCATGGTTACAGTTTCAAATGGTGAGATTAATATGTAAAAGAAACCCCTGTGACCCTAAAGCTCAGGCTTCAGACATTTTTTTTCTTACTCTTGGTTCTGTATGGTGTCATGGAGTTAAGGCTGTGAGCACAGAAGCTCCATCCACCTACTGTTCAAACCTTCTATTTGTGAGGGGCAACCAATCAGGATAAAGTTGGATTAAGGGAGTGGATGACAGAGGATGGACCAGTATGAGATACATGTGGATTATTTTGAACTGCAAATAATGCAGAACTACTCTAGTAGAGTCTGAGAACAATAACGATGAGCTGAAAATGTCGCCTTTCATCAACTTACTTGGATTTCTTTTGGAGCCTTCAGCTGCTCAGGTGTTCACAGGTATTATGATGAAATTCATGATGATTTTTCTCTGCTTTTTCCCACAGAAAGCTCCTCCTCTCGTTGCTCGCTGGGTCCCTTTTGTAGCTGTGGCAGCTGCCAACTGCGTTAACATTCCCATGATGAGGCAGCAGTGAGTCCTTCTGCGTTTTTCTTTGAACTGCAGGTGTTGTTGGTGATGTCTGCTGAAACCACAGCGACTCTCTCAGGGAAGACATCCCAAGAAGGCTCAACCACAGAGCACTGTTTCCTGAGAGAAGGTGTTCTGGAGCATTACTGATCTTAAAATAGTGGTGTGATACGTAAATCTCTTTTAGCTATGGCTCAGGGGATGGTAATGTAGGGCAGACAGTTCAGGGTGAAATATTTCAACAACTACTGGATGAATTGCTGTGAAATTTTGCACAGATGTTCGTGGTTTCCAGATGATGAGGCCTCGAGTCTTTGCATGTTTTCCTTTAGCTTCACCAGCGTGGTTTTCAGACAATTTCCCACTTATTATCTGGAAAATCTCAACATCTTGTTGATGGAAGGCTGAGTTTTATAAAGACATTCATGGTTCCTACAGGATGAATCCTAATTACCTCAGTGATCTCGTGACTTTTCCTCATTTGAGTTTGTGAGTAAAAAATCTCAATGAGTGTTGAGATTATACTGACTCATTAAATTTGGTTCACATGTCCATGCGTCCAGCAGGATTATTTTTACTTAATTTGGTAAAATGCTTTTTTTTTTTTTTAATCTATCAGGGATCATGGTATGCTTTGGCCAATATTTTGTTATATATAATGATATATGTGGGCCATTAAAGTTAAAATAAAAATGAGGGAAAAACAAGATTGAACTAATTTCTTAAATTAAATAAAAAACTTTAGATTTAGATTTGTTTCCAATAATTTGTGGTTTAAGGGGTTTTTTTTGCACATTTATGAGTCATAATTTCAATGAAAGTCCTTTTTTTTTTCCCCAACTTTAACGTTAGTAATTGTTTTATTTCTCAGAATATCACGCCTCCTTTCTGCCATTATATTATTTTTATCCTTTATTTTGAACGGCCCTTATACAATAATCAAATACCTGGCAAACCAGCGTTATATTTATATATAGTTGGCACATTACTTGCTAAACTAGGATGGCTACACATCAGCTGTTAGCACTGAGTTTGTTAACCTGATGACATTAGCATTTAGGTGAAAGCACAGCTACATAAAATTAAGATTTTCGTAGTAGGAATTCCATATTTTCAATCCCACAGTGTAAGAAAAACTACTCTGCTATATATTTGACAGCATCTTGGCCTGTCCTGATGAGCTGGGCTCCAAATAAATTCAGTTTTTTTGAGAACTGAGTTGGAATATCCCTGCTATGCTGAAGACCCCTTTTTCAGATTTTTTAAAATGCTACACACTGAAGAAATGTGAAATATTATTATAAGAGCTGACCATAAACAGATGAGAAGAAATAAGAATTACAATTTTTGGAAATGGTACCCGGTCAGCTTTTTTAATTGTCATATTTAGATTCAGGATTTTATGGGACATTTTATCCCAGCAGCAGAGAACTTGTGTCATTTGTGAATGTGTGTGTGGAGAGTTGGTACAACAGCAGCAGTCACAATTCAAGATACAAACATTTTAACGAAATATTATAGTTAACAACTGGAACTACCTCACCTTCATGTCTGTGTGGAGACTGGGATGTCTGGCACTGAGAAGTTTGTGTCTTTGCAAACACAAAATACTTCAGAAATCAAAACTGTTAATGTTAATCTCTACAAACTTGTAAAGTGTTTTACTTTGTTTGTTCCCTGAAATTTCAGCAGACTTGTTGCTGCAGCACCATCATTCCACAGGTGGAAAAACAAGAGCTGGCTCATTTTCACAATTTTGTTCTCCAGTTTGATGCTTGTGACATGTCTGATTCTGAGACAGCACTTTTCATTTTTTTTTAAATTAATTTTAGAGCTTTTTGGGCTCAGTAAGAAAGTGGGGGGAGTGTGAAGGTGAATGACACACAGGAAATGGTCCCGGGTGGACTCAGATTCTTGCAGTGAGGACTGCAGCCTTTAGTACATGTAGAAAGAACAGATCCTCTGACATTATTACAGATCATTGCTTTAGTTGTCCCTATTTTTTGTTTTGTTTGGAGTACTGAAGGTTCATGATGAAGTGAAGTCATAATTGCGAGCCAATAAACATGCTGTGCAGTACTTTATACTTTGTCTTTTCCTTAACAATGGAAATTAAATGCATTCTCTACAGTGTAAAAGAACAGACCAATAAATAAAACAAAGCAATAAAATAAAGCAAATTCATAATAAATGAGTAAACAAAAACGCAGTCACACACTCTTGTCTTTCCACCTTTTGCACATCCCCCTCCTATTGCTGGGAGAAACAGCATTTCATGTTCAGTTTCCTTTTTGTTTCTTTCCACCTTAATTTTCTCTGTTTTTCAGGGAGATTCTGAATGGTATCGCTGTCACAGATGAAAATGGCAACAAACTGGGCCACTCTAAGGTCAGCACTCTGCACACACTTTAGGACATTTCGTGATGTGTTTACTTTTCCTAAATTGTCTCTATTTTTTTCTGTTTGCAGAAAGCAGCAGTGAAAGGCATCGCTCAGGTGGTGATTTCTCGGGTCACCATGGCTGCACCAGGAATGAGTACGCAAAGAAGTTTTCGCAGGAGATTTATCTCATGAAGATAGAATAAATTCATCCTCACTTAATGTTCTTCTTTTTCCTTTTGTCAGTCGTTCTCCCCATCATCATGCAAAGACTGGAAAAATATAAGTTCATGCAGGTCAGACAGTCGCCTTCATTGCTGTTCTCCTGCAAGCATCCCATAAATGTGTTCACTTATTCTTAAGGTGCTTTTCTTTCTGTTGACAGAGAATCACATTTCTCCATGGACCAATTCAAGTGATGCTGGTGGGAGGATTGTAAGTACAGAGAGTTTACAGGGTCAGCTGCACTGTAATGTCCTCTGGAGCTTTTCAGTGGTAACTTTTGTTCTTTCTTTCTTTTCTTTTTCAAAGTTTGATCTTCATGGTGCCGGCTGCTTGCTCGCTGTTCCCTCAGAGATGGTAATTAAACTGTTTCTTTACTTTCATACGCAAAGCTTGTAAACTTTAGGGGGCGTCAAGAACACATTAGCTTTTGTCACACCGGGTTCTTTACATACACATTTATGTAGATTGGGTTCCAAAGTCCAAATCGAACAAATGGCATAAAAATAAGAAGAAAAATAAATCTTTACTGAAATAACAGAAGCATCACAGACTGCATACAGTCATGTGAAAAATGAAGGTTTCTTTCAGTTCTAAGGTTTTGAATATCAGCACATAATAAAAACTAGTCTGGTCCTTACCAGGTTCTAAAATTATTTAAATACAGCCTCAGATGAACAATAACACGTGACTTTATTTGTCTCTCGCATCATTGTGGAGGAATTTTGGCCCTCGCTTCTTTACAGCGTTGCTTCTGTTCATTGAGGTTCGCGAGTATTTGTTTATTCACAGCTCTCTTAAATCAGGCTGAGGGCTGGACTTTGGCTGGGCCATTGCAGCACCTGGCCAAGCATTAGCTGTCAGACAGATGGCCTCACATTTGACTTTAGGATACTTTGGTGTACACGTAAGCGCCAGGGTCCCGTGGCTGCAGAACAAACCCAAATCATCAGTCCTCCACCACCATGCTTGACAGGTGTTTTGAGGTGTTTGTGCTGATATGCTCTGTTTGTGTTTTTTTACAAACACAGTGCGGCCCATTCTAGCCAAATATCTCCAATTTGGTCCAAAGCACATTGTTCCAGAAGGCTTGTGGTTTGCTCAGATGCAACTTTGCAAACCTAAGCTGTGCTCTATGTTCTTTTTCCAAACAAGCCATACTTGTTTATTTTTTTTTAATTTTGCTGTTATAAACTTAGACGAGCCAACTGAGGCCTGTAGGGCCTGAGATATAGTTCCTGGGATTTCTCTGAGCAGTGCGTGGTCTGACCTTGGAGTGATTTTGCTAGGAAGTCCACTCCTGGACGTAAGATTGTGGCATCATGTTAACACACGCCTGAAAGCTCCAGACCAACAAACTGCCAAAACATCTGTCACACTTGCATATGATCAATTAATTAAGTGCTATCAGTACCTGGCTCATACTGACCCTCTGAATTCCCATGGAAGCAGTAACTACGTGTAGTTCGTTTTTCACAGGACTGCACATACTTACGTTGACTTCCCAAGTTCAAATCAAACTAATGCCATAAAAGAAAAGAAAGTCTGTTGGCTAACGTCAGTCATCTTTTGGTTATTTAATAGAAAAAAAGGATACTGTACTCATAAATATACATAGAATAGTGTGTAAATACATCTTTCAACAAAATTGATGCATTTACATAAACTGAGAATTAATCCATTAAAAATACAAAGAAGCCGGCACCGGTTTGCAGAAGCCGCCAAAGAAGCGAAAACACGAACTAAAGAGAAAACACGACTGGCATCCTCTTCCTCCTCACCTCCAACTTCATCTCCTGAGCTGAAGTTGAAACATGAAAACAGGTTTTTTTTTTTTAGTAGAACTTTCTCTGTAAGAGGAGATGGGTTACCAAACATGTTTAGCTGTTTTAGACAATCAGTTTTTCTACAGAAACTAGTCCATACAAGCTGACTAGATTTAAAAAATACAAAGCAGAAGACTCAGGTTTTCAAGTCACGTGGCTTCGGTCTGATCAAAGATCTTCTTATTGGTGCAGCTGGTGGATTCATTTACAATGCTGGAATTCTCGGAGTTACTATAAATCCTGCTGCAGTGTTTTGGCCTCAACGAAACCTTAAAACATGTTGTTCACTCATTCAAACATATTTCATCATCTCAGTTTTCAGATCCATTTTAAAGCTCTGGTTGCATGTTTGTGGTGCAGACAGAGAACAATTTTAACTGAAGTTAGATTTTTAAATAAGGATGCATCTCACCAGTATGTTAGTTTTTTGTGCCAGACCGAAGTCATGTGGTTCTAATGTTGAATACTTAAAGATAAAAAGGTAGCGCTGACACAAAGCTTGAGAAAAAAATTGGACAAATCATATTCACCAGTTTATTTCCAACAAATCAAAAAGTTATAAATGTAAATTATAACGCAAGTCTGCTCAGGAACTGTTGGTTTAATCTGATCGTGCAGTCTGGACTTTACCACCTTAAATTTATGGTTCGGGACTGACCCAGAATGGTGAGGGTGCATACCACATGCCGCCGAGCTCTTGTCTAATAAAGATATAAAATGCCTAAAAAAGGTATTGATGAGTGTCCTGTTAACAGGTGGCTTTTATGGCCTACGATCAAATCAGTAGTCCGTAAGTCATCGTCGTCTGACAACAAAACCTAAAAAATGAAATATCAGTGAGTCGAGCTCAATTAAAACCCAGCACAAGTGAGCGTGGAATGAAGAGGTTTAACGACTGCTTTCCAGATGTTCCCTTTGACTTACAGTTTAGTTGTTTATGCTAAGAACACAAGACTTTCTAATTTGGAGAACATGAAGATTATTACATTATAGGAATCTTTCAAAATTATTTCAAGATTTAAAGAATATTTATTATGCTTTTTTGCAGTTCTGTAGTTCCATTCTTGGACTCTACCAGAACTGTGGTGCATGGTTCACAGTTGTCTTAAACTGGGCCTTAGTTTATAAACTGGCCTCCACCTTGAAGTCCACCCTCTTCTCAAGCTTTTTCTGTGCTTGTAGTTAGAGGTGGCCATAATAAAGGCTATCCCTCCTCTCTGACATGATACAGAGCCACAACAAGAAGAAACTGTCTTAAACTGAGTGTTTAGAGCATTTTGAAGCCTGAGCTTGACCTTGAATGCATTACTTGGGTGTACACTGATCTCTGTTTGAAAACGTTGTCCATGTTTAATAGGAGTTTTAAGAATATTTTTTTGGGGGGAAGACTTACGTTTATTTATTTTGAGATTAAACCAGGATTCACTCAGAGAATTAAACCTAAAATTGCCCGTTCTTTGGTCCATTTTGTCCTATCCATCCATCCAAAGATCTGTAAACGTACAGTGGAATAGTGTAACATTTTAACTTCAATACTTTGCTGATTTAAAATTTAATTTATTATTTTTTGCATTCACTGAAAAACCCCATTTATATTAAAATGCTGATGACAGAGGACTGTTGAGCCTTTGTTTTGAAAAGAGTTATTGAAGTACTGCAATAACAGCATTATAACAATGACTATAAAGTGTAAAGTGCAAAGAAATTTCTTTCCCTAATTATACTAGTAGATGTTGTTTTCTCTTAATATGCAAACAAACTTCTGACCATGCTCCTCTTCTTTCCCTTCTGCCCACGTCTCTTCCTCCTCCTGCAGCTCTATGGCTGTGTCGAAGCTGGAGCCTGAGCTGAGGGACTCCATCATGTCTCAGTATGGGGACAGCATACGACACGTCTACTTCAACAAAGGCCTCTGAGATCCAGAGGGCTGATTAGAGTTTTCTATTTGACGCACAAGACCGAGTTCATGTGTTTAGGTATCATGATCTAAGTCTGTGATTATTCGTCACAATGAAATGCTGTGTCCTTTTTATTACAGTTTCAAATTGGTGCTTCTCTTTGGATTATCAGTGCTTTCACTTTTTTTTTTTATCTGATTATCTGATTACTCTCCTTTTTGTTGAATTAATTTTTACTCAAATCATAACAGTCTGTACTCCTGTTGAGAAACCAAATGATCTCCTCTCAGGAACAGTGCGTCTGATTAAATCTCCCTGTTAGTTTGTCTGCGATAGTGTGGGTCCTCTGTAGCTGCTTCCATTGTTTTTGTCTCTGTGTTGGAAAATGGAGTCTGCCAAGCTTTCTTACAGTCTGTGCCTTTTACAAAGTGACAGCAGAAGCAGCGCTTCATGGCTTAATTGTGAAACCTTAAAAAAAAAAAAAGGTTCCTCTATTCATGAGTCCAGTCTGAAGAGGTTGTTCAGTGGAGGCTGCTGCCCTCTTCTGCCAGAAATGAGGTAGATGTTTGATGTGTTTGTGTGATGTATCTGAGACGTTTGCCAGCTGAACACTTTCACTGTAAACTTTGACCTCAGTGCAAGCTGGGATAAAACCACTCATATTTGAAGCATGTCTGTTCACAGTGGTATTTATTTTAATCCAGCATTTGTTCATTGTGTGGAAGATGCTGAAACTTTAACAAACATTATGGAGAAAATTAGTCATGACTTCAGCTCCATGTAACTAAAAACTGCAAACTCAGTGGCTTCAGTGACATATTTGTGTGAGTCATGTGGAGGTCAGAGCTGACTGCATGTCTCAGCAGTATTAATGCTGCTTCATTTATTTTTTTTTTTAATATGTTGAAACCAGCCTGCAGGAGACAGTCCTAAACCCACAGAACTGTGGCAAGTTCTTTAATAGCAGCAATCTTACCAAAGAGAAGTGTTTTGCACCGCACTTGATACACGAACTAGAGCTCATCTGATTTGTCGGTTGGGTGATATTATCGGCTGTTGTTATCTGCATTTATCGTTAACAGCCAATAAAGTAAAAAGAGAGATGGCGAAACAACCTTCAAACTATGTGATGAGTGTTGATGTTGCATATTTTGTCCACTAGAGAGCACTTTGCAACTTTCCTGCTGGCAACTTGGTGTTTGGAACTTCAGAAACTACAACCAGCTGATCCGAGTAGAGTTGGGCAGAGTGTAAATGACAACAAATGACAAATATTAGGGAAATCTGTTTATCTGAAAGAAGAAGGAAAAAAAACAGCCGGGATATCGGCTTTTTTTAAATAACAAAATGTCAGTATCGGTCTTAGAAATCCAATATTGATCAGACTCGAATTGCCACTGTGCAACTTTAATTTTAATTTCAATCACGATTTTGGCTCCCAGTGATTAGTAAAAGATAATGGAGACAAATGTGTCATTGTGTGGTATGCTATTTCATAACGACATACTTCTCACTTCATACCAGGCAGTGGCATGTTCAGTTCACTTTTTCTTACTTTTCATTATCGATTTGCTTGTGTGGTGCTACCCACTGTGGCGACCCCTTGTGTCCACCAGCAGGCTGTGCTTATAGCAGCATACCCAAATGACTGGGAACAAGTGCTGGTTCTGGGTCACCTGATCTATTATGCTATATTATTACAGGTAGGTAAGTTACCCTGAAGTGTATTTAGTTAAAATCATCTCTAGCTGCAACATTAAAGTGATAATCACTTATGATCAATTTATTTATTTCAGTTTAATTCCTATTTGAAAATGTTCCATTTTCGTTTAGCTTTTTTATTAGTTTTGGGGGTAGTGTTGTTTTTGATTATTATGATATGGGATGTATCTCCTGTGGAGGAATAGCAGCTCTAGTCTGAGCCCCTCCCGAATTGCTGCACGCTTAACCCTATTTCTAAGGGAGAGGCCAGCCCCCCTTCAGAGGAAGCTCCTTTATGCTGCTTGTATTCTCAATTTGGTTCTTTCGGTCACTACTCAAAGCCCGTGATCATAACTGAGGGTAGAGACATATTGACCATTAAATTGACAGCTTCAGTTTTACACTCAGCTCTCTTTACCACAATGGACAACGGACCATCTCTGCAGCCCCATCTCTGCAGCCCCAATCTGTCTGTCAGTCTCCTGCTTCTTCCCTCCCTAGTGAACAACACCCCGAGATACTTCAACTACTCCACTTGGGGCAGCAACTCATCTCTGATGCAGAGTAGACAATCCACCCTTTTCCAGTTGAAAAACATGGCCTCAGTCTTGGAGGTGCTAATTTTGATTCCTACACTCGACTGCAAACCATTCCAGTGCCAGTTGGAGGCCACCACCTGATGAAGCAAACAGTACCACATCATCCGCAAAAAGCAAAGATGAGATTCTGAGGCCACCAAGGCCTTGGCTACTCTTAGATATTCTTTCCATAAAAATTATGAACAGAATCATTGAAAGAGGCTGAGGAGTATGATTTTTCTATAATTGGAGTGCACCCTCCAGACCCCCTTCTTAAAGATGGGAACCACCACTCCAGTCTGCCAATCCAGAGGCACCACCCCAGATCTCTACAGGACATTGAAGACCTCGCAGACCAGGGCCTCTGCCAGGTGTTTCAAGCACCTTTGCTATACATTTAGGTGCATCAGGTCTGTCCAGCACCTCCCCCCCACCTGATCCAACTCAGACCCATGTGGTGATCAGTTGACAGCTCGTGCACCCTCATGCACACCACCCAGCGACTCCAAGACTGCTGGGTACTTTGAACTGTCACAAGTGCGCAAGACAGTCAGGACCTGTTCCCTGGCCCAAGAGGACAGACGCTCTCCCTTGAGCACGTCCCCAAGCCTGGCTCCAGGGTGGGGGCACAATAATCCTATCCTGTGTAGGTAGACTGTTCCCTTTCTTTATCTCATAGTGTTCATCCGAATCGCTCTTTGTCTGGCTCCTCACACAGGAACAGTTTGTCTTAAGAGACCCAGCATCCATGCTTTCCAAAAAGAACTTCAAATTTTGGTTTGTCTGGCCACAGACCACTTTTCTTCAGTCCATTTTAAACAAGCACTCTTTTTAATGCAGTGCTTCCTGATCACAGGCATCCGATATTGATTATCAGCCTTGTCACTTGCATTCTGAAATTATATTTGTAGACTGTTTTTTGCAGATTGGTGAACCTCTGCCCATCTTTACTTCTGAGAATCTCTGCCTCTCTAAGATGCTCTTTTTAAAAAACATCTCTTGATTTTAACAAGAGCATTCATACGTAAAATAGGGATACAGGTTCCTCTTAGTAATGTCTTCTAATGAAGATGAAGAGGGTAGATCAAGATTATTTTGCTGCTTGGACAAGATAAAACTCTGAACCTGAAGATATTTGTAAAAATGTTTTTTAGGAATGTCATATTTGCTTTTTAGTTCTTCAAATGGCATTAATACCCCACCTGTATAGAGATTAGACACCTTAGCTATGCCCTTGGTAGACCAGAGCTTAAAACCTGGATCTGCTCTGCCTGGTTGGAAATCTCTGTTGCCAAAAATATTTGAAAATTGGGATAGTTGTTTTTCCTCCAAATAATCAAGAGGGTTTTTTTTGCCAGATCACCATTGCATTTTTCAGAAAAGTATTTTTGTTTGCTTGATAAGCTTTTTCTGGTCCGCTGAGTACATGTATAAATTTATAGTGGAAATGGAAATTAACTGAGACTCGATTGTGGCCCATGCTGGGAGCTGGCTGGTAGAGAAATAAAACAGCTGCTCTAGTCTAGGCTGCCCAATAATATCATAATAGGTTGGGTAGCTGTAACCCCCCCAACCCCCGTCATATGGCAGATATTAAGATGCTCTTTTATACCCAATCATGTCACTGACCTGTTGCCTACCATCATAATTAAACCTTCCTCCAGCTGTTTCTTTCTAGTTCCACTTACTTTTCCAGCCTTTTGTTGCCCCGTCCCAACTGTACTGAGACATGTTGTGCCATCAAATTCAATATGAGCTAATATTTTTCATAAAATAGTAAAATGTCTTAGGTTAAACATCTGTTTCCTATGTTCTGCTATGAATAAATTATGGGTTTGTGAGACCCGCAAATCATTGCATTCTGTTTTATTTACATTTATCCAGCATCCAAAATATTTTGTAATTAGTTGGGGTTGTAAGTACATGAGATTATTTCAGTTAGTTTCCACTGTTTTTTTATATGAAATGTTTTTTTTTTTTGCTTCGTTATAGTTAACTGTGGCCTTGTAACGAGTAATATCCAGTGAGCTCTATCCAGTATATTTGATGCAAAAACTTTTGTACTTTTAAGTAGAATTATGACCTTTTCTTGCAACCATTATTCAATAAAAACGATTTTTAAACTCTTGTGTGGGGCCATTTCCCACATACTGTTTTTTTTTATTGATGAAATATTCAGATTGCCTGTGGGATCCCTTTATGACACCCCTAAAAAAAGGTCCGCTCGGTCAAACTGGGACGCAGCGCCCTCCGCAGGATCAGCCTTCACAGGGGGGGAGGAGTCGCTTTATAAAACGCCTTGATCCCAGAAACAACAACAGTCCAGACAGACAGATAGCTGCAGAAAGCGGGAAGGACACATCCGGAGGCTACCGATTGCACCGTGAGACCTCACCGTTGTCTTGGAGCGGAGCGCTCGGACGGTCCGCTGTTGTTTACGTCTGTGTCGGCTGAGAAAACAGCGGAGAGGGGACGCTGCCGCTGGATCTACACTGCAACGCATCTGCGCAGCACGCAACAACCACGAAGAGGCTGAAAAGCATCGCCATCAGTGTTTACCACAATGCCGTTTTCCGTTAACGGCATCCTTTGCACGCTTGCGCTGCTGGTCCTGTGGCGGGCGGAGGAGCTGGCGGAAGCGTGCAGCTGCGCTCCGGTTCATCCGCAACAGGCGTTCTGCAACGCCGATGTAGGTGAGTACAGCAACGGGGTCTGCCGCTGCAGCTGCTGTTGCTGTTGTTGTTTATGTTTACCCGGCCCGTGTTGCGCCAGGGTCCTGCACAGCTAACGGGAGCTGCAGTCGCTCAGCCTGGGTCGGCTTGAATGGGCTCACCCAGGCTGCTGGAAACCACTGGAAAGCGTGAAGGTGGAGGTGGTGGTGGGGTGTTGCTCCTCAAGGCCATGGCTGAGACAGTATGCACTGCGTTTAGGCTGCACACTTGCAGGCGTACGCAGATCCCATTGTCATATTTTTGCCATGTCATGTTGATAATCTTAGACCTCCAAAATGTCTGCTGTGAAAGGAAAAATGCACACACACCATGTTCTCGTCAACATCACTATAAGGAGTCAGGAGTGCAGCTGTGACACTTATTGATAAGGTAATGATGACCTTAATAAGCTTTAATCTCCCATGTCCACAGTAGGCAAACTCAAAGGGTGTACCAGCACTTTAATAGTGTGAGAGCTAAGATACTGGAAGGAGTCTGGGATAATCAAGGTGAACATGAAGCCTCAGCTCTCAGTTTGCTTACCAAGCTTCACCCTCAACAGCCTCAGGACGAAGCAGCGTCGCCTGGATTTGCAGGGCAACGTGGCACCAGAGAGGGAAAAGAGACAAGGAGGGAGCGAGCTGAGGAGAGGACAAGGGATGGGGAAAGTCAGGGAGAGATTTAAGGGGGGTTTGAATCTCAACCACAGAATATGTCACACCACGAGCTTTCCTCCCCCACATTTTTTAAAAAAAATTTCCATTCCTGTCCAGTTCTTCCTGCACAGGGTGGTGCTGAGAGGAATTACAGGAATGTTTCTGGGGTTTTCCCAACTTTGTGCCGGTGCAGTGTACGGACACACGCTCATACACACTCTTTCATGGCCCAGATAGACAACGAAAGGCCTGCTGACATGCATGGTAGACTCTCGCACGCACACACACACACTCACACTCACTCACACTCACACAGGCTCGGATGACATCTGGCCATCAGTTCAGGGTGTGTTTTAGAGGGGAAAAGCAATAAAAGTCACAGTGCAAGTTAAAATATGCATGGTATGAATGAGAAAGCTGAGGAGCACACATCTTTTTTTTTTTTTTCATCCTACTTTTGACTGTTTAGGCATCGAAGAGCGTGTGTGTGTGTTTTTTATTTCTTAATTTCTTATTGCAAAATGTCAGCTCTATTTTCAGGTGTGACTCAATCTCTCACTGAGCTGGCAGATCTTTCAGACAGGATGTCTCATGGGCAAGGTGTTTCATTTGTTTTTTAAAGTGTTTGTGTGTGTGTGTGTGTGTGTGTGTGTGTGTGTGTGTGTGTGAGAGTCAGGAAAGCTTTTGTCACAGCTGAGGGAGGATGCACACAAACAGGAACTGTCCGGCCATTAAAACCCTAAGAAACACCCAGATGATACACTACAGAGGGAGAGGTGAAGAGAGGGGTGGGTTGGCTTTGAGAGCTTGGGAAGGGTGGGAGTTGGCTGAAATGTGTATGTAGGCAGCAACAACGTGATATTGTCAAAAGTTACACAGTCTGACAATTGGGATTTGTTTTGGTGGAATGGGATCCCACGCTCTGCTTGTTGGCACACATACTGCATAGGCAAGAACCACGGGTTTGTGTGTGTGTGTGTGTGTGTGTGTGTGTCATCTTCTGTTTTCCAGGCAAAGTGATCCTCTAGGTCAGACCACAAGCCATAAAAATCGTGCAGTGTCGTGCACCCACCATACAATCACACACACACGCGATATACATGTACAGAGACAAACATCCTCTTTTCATATAAATCTGTCCCCACAAAGGGGAACTTCCCATCAGCCCTTCCCACTCTAACTATCCTCAGGCTGGTCGGCGGTCTGAGAGACCGGAGTCACCGGGCAGTCTGCAGGAAAGCAGCAGTGGACATGAAGCGGACAACAGCACATGTACACGTGTCCTTTTCTGGAAATCCAGAAATGTCCCCAACACGTGTCTTCAAAATATCACGACTCTGCTTTGGAGGCTCCTTAATAACAACCTTGGGCTGAAAAATCAGCAAATATCTGTGCTTAAGTTGTGTCTACAGCGAGTCTTTAGCATGAGTATAAATCATTATGAACAAAGTTGCACCTCCTTTTTTTGATATTTTATGTAAATAGAAGCTGAAGTGACTTGATGTTATTAACACTCCAAAAAGTTAGGTTTCATAATTTAGAATATTTAAAGAAAAAAAGATGCATAAAGTATCCAAAGTTTTTGGGCAGCAGCATAAATGCATTAAATGCAAAATAGAAAAAATACATGCAGCAATTGTGAAATTGCTGATGTATAAAATAAAGCTGATACAGATATTTTCTGTCTTTAGCGGCAGGGAAACAAAGAAATATTCACTTTAAACCAGCCTGATGATCTTAAAGTCTTTCAGATCTTCACCACACCAATTCTAAACATAATGTGACATTGATGTGCACAAACACATGAACTCCGGCCGCAGCCCTCTGTGAATATTTTCTTATTTTCTCATTAGCTGATAACAGATAGCAAGGCTGGGAAGTAATGTGCCTAATTTTTAGTGTTCGCACTGCGTGACTTAACTGTTGCTGACTTAACTTAATGATGCTTTTACTGCATAAAAGTGTTTAATTGTTCCCACTTTATTTCTTCATTTTTCACAGTTGCAAGAGAGCTGTCTGAGAGTGGCAGAGATGCTGTTATCAATTGGCAAAATTCTTCAAAACTTTGGGAAAAAAAGGAAAATGGAAAGCTTATGTCCAAAAAGTGGCATAAAACATCCAAATCGAGGCGCTCAAGGTCGGTTTGGAAAAGTAAAGTTTTCAAAACTGACCTTCATTCCTTTTTGAAAAAAATATATTTTTTATTTATTTATTTATTTTGGTTGGGTGACGACCGCAGTAGACATCTAAGTAGCTTCAGGCTGACCTGGAGAGGTGTAAAGTGGTGGTTCAGTGCATGTATCATACGCTCCTCACTGACCTAAGTAGCAAAGGCAAAGCCTGAGGAGTTTACCATATTTGCACGTGTTTGCAAAAAAATTTGCATATTGTTACTTCAGGCAAGTCAAGTCAAGCTTGGCCTTCAATCTGGTACATCATCTGATTTCATCTTCAGCTGATGCCTAGCTGATGCATTTTACTGGCAAATCAAATGTAAGGTGGGGTGGTTAGACTGAAATTCCTTCTTTCTCGGCAGGCTGCTTTGCAACCCGCCTCCACAGCAGCTCCTCCTCTTCATGCTGATTCAATCAGGGTCACGCCAGCTCTAGTGACTGTGTCGCGAATACCAAACTGAGTAAACCAGAGCTCTCAGGTCTTCACACAGATGTTAGCAGAGCGCTGGCTAAATTGTGTTTGAGGGCGGTTCGTCTCCGTCGAAATGACAGGTTAAACAGAAGGCTCGCATACGTCTGGAGCTGAAAAAACCACATAAAGAAAGTCGGGGATGATTTGGTGGTCGCTGGCGTATGAAAAAAGAAATGGATAGTCATGCTGTGGAATGAATGGGGGGGGGGGCACTTAGGATGTGGTGTGAGTGTGTGTGCATGTTTATGTGGGGTTTGCATGGAAAACATTGCGCAGTGCAACTGATATGCATGTAGAAGTCGCCCTGGTCTAAGGTTAGGGGACCGTTCGAAATGTGGGTCAGTTGGTGGTTTATGGAGGGGCTTCCTGGCTGCTGATTGAGTCCAGCTGATCAGATGACTTCTGGACCAACCTGCGGTGAAACTCTGCCGCCGGCAGGCTCCTGTAGTCATCCTGAGTAGTCTGCCGCCTCTGCAGCACGCTGTTTAGGCTGCACAGCATGATCCCTTCTGGCTTTATTGCAGGGGAGAAACTAACTGAGAAATAAAGGTCTGCAACACTAACATAGACAGATAAGCTCCCATAACAGCAATCTATTGTGAATAACAGGGTAATTTCCTCTCAGTATTGTGTCCTTCTGCTGATTCTTTGCTCATTAGTTTGTGGCTCAGAATGAGGTCAGGAAATGAGAGCGGAAAAACTGGATGGAATGCAGGCGTGAGTGCCAAACAGGTATACTGCTGTGTGTGTTTATGTGTGCTCTGGCTGCTCCTGCTGAACATTTGCATAACCATCAAAGTGCAACTAAAATGTAGGGGTTTGGTTCTGCGGAACTTGGTTTCTCTAAAATCCTTAAAAAGCAATCTGTTAGTGCTCATGCTGGTTCAGAAAAGGCTTGTTTATTCTTCTGTTACACAAGAGATTTCTTCTTAAACCTTTCATCCTTTTCTCTTAATTCTGGTAAATCAAAAGCTGTTCTGTATTTTAGACTTTAGGGTTTTCTTCCTAAGGCAAAAACATATCTGTCGGTTGAGGCGGCTTCCCAGCAAGGCCTCCTTCTTC
>VUQJ01004296.1:12547-24008 GCA_015108635.1 Andinoacara biseriatus
AATGTACCAGAGGAACTGAATAAGTGACTGCAGAAGAAACTTTTTCTTATGAATCTTTCTCCCTGGTCTCTTACATTCAACAAAATAACATTGAGGTGTTTTGCTTGATCTGATGTCTGCTCTGCAGAGGTCTACCTGAGCATGCGAGTGAGGCAGGCAGGGAGGCTACTCTGTCTCTGTGCTGCGTCTGGAAGCATCCACAGCACATAGGGGAGCATGAGAATAACTTCAAACTTCATCTTAGAAAACACCTTCCACCCACTGTGATACAGCTATCGATCATGTGTCGGCTCAACTTTATCAAGTATTTGTGTTGCTACATACTGCAACACTTCCTATACAGAAAATCTCAACTTATAAAATGTGCAGGCTATATGCAAGTATATTAACTGGTGATGGATGAGTTACACTGTAAAGCAATCTAAAACATGTTGCACAGAATATTTTGTAAGAGCTCCTTTTAACATGATTCTGGTAATCCAGTGTATTTCAGGGTATGCTATTGCTTTAGCATCTTATTCATTTAACCTACAGATCCATTAAATATAGAATATTAGCGTTCTTCAGTTTTATATTAAAAATGCACTTCTCATTTTTCATTTCTTAAAAGTCCTCTCATGCTTCACTTGCTGCTTCTGCAGATCATCAGTATCGCTTTCACTTATTCACTGAAGTTGTATGCAGCTTTTGGATTTAAAGGCTTTTCAGTTTCAATCTGATCTCCTAGAAGCAGTTTCATGTATACACAAAAGGTGTTACCTAACATTACTCTTTCCACTCCCCTTTCACTCTGATATGACAGCACCTTGACCACAAGCACTCTGCAAAGCAGGTATCCACATCTGCATGCACATTTAATATATTTGGCTAGACTGGTGTTTGCTTTCATTGTGAAAAAAAAAGTATGATTTTCATCTTAACCAACTTCACCACACACACACAATATAACAAATAATCTGTGTGCTGGTGTGTGCTAAGGTCCTTTCAATAAAAACAGGAAGATTGAGAGAGGGAGGAGGACTGCACCACAAGAGGAATACAAAAGAAGAGGGTAACCGGAAGTGTTGCTACTCCTAGTTCAGCCAGAGAGGGGCAGAAGAGAGCTGGAGATGCCCTCTTGAGCCAGCATTGTGAACACTGCCTGCAGAAAGTGCAGGTTACTAAAGGACATCTCAGCTGTTTAGTCATAGAGTTGCAATCCAGATATTAATTCCAGTAGTTTCCTCAGGTATCTCTGCCTGTGATTAAAGAGACAAACACTGGGATATTAAAGCTGTAATGTATTGCTAATCTCAGAAAAGGTCTGTTCACCTTTGCTAATCAATAATGCACATTTATAGACATTAATGCATGCATGTGCACACAGACACACGTACACTTCATGCACCAGATGTTCCTGTCTTAAACCTTCGACCCATGACGCATAGCCTTCTCCACACTGTGGATGACATCAGCACTTTGAACAAATCACACACCGGTCCAACAATGATTTATCACATCAAGGTCTTCTCACTAATCAGGGCAGAAAAGTGAAAATTTGATTAAATCAACCTTTCTGACCATCACATTGCTCTCAGTAGCCTCTGTAATGACATTACAGTTCATCCCGTACACACTGTTGCCTTTTTTCAACACATGTGGCCAAGCAAAACTTTTGACCCTGAAAGGCAGCTTGCACACAAATGTACAAAACCACAAAGGAAATGAATAAAAAATATCAACAGATTCCCTTGTGGACAAAGTAAATAATAACCTCGATCTCAAAAACTTGTATTGCCTGCTTAGCAAAAATAGCTTCTCGTAGGCGTTTTGCGAGTTTCACTAGTCTTTGACACTGGCATGCTGAAATTTTTGACCACTGCAGACTTTCTTCAGTTTAAGAGTTTTTCTTGCATACCAATTATTTCAAATCCTCCCACAACATTTGCTGTTGTGCTGATTATTAATTTGTTCAAAGGCTCTCTTCCGGTTCAACTTCAACTTCAAGCACTCTTTGTTATGATGCAGAATTCATTGTTCAGTTAGTCACTGCATGTTGCAAAGTCCCCAATACAGTGAAGCAACCCCTAACAATAACCTGCCCACTGCCATCATGCTTCATGGGTGATATTAGGGCCTGCTGTCTACTGTGGTCTGTATGTAATACTCTTTTTTGGACAGCAAAGATTTTTCCTGGCACAATTCCCCTGCAGGTCAAATTTCTGCAGCATTTTTCTGTTTGTAAATGCATGCACCTTTGCGAGTTCTGGGGTTTTCCGGGACTTCTTTTTGGATCAAAAAGTGTAGTGTTGGGATGAAGTTGTTGGAGTGGACGATCTTGGAGCGGTGCCACGTAAATACAGTGGTTAGAACTATTGCCCCACAGCAAGAAGATTCTGGATCCTTGCCTAATGATCAGCTAAGAACTTTCTGTGTGGAGTCTGGATGTTCACTGTCTCCCTGTGTGGGTTATTTCCAGGTGCTCCAGTTTTCTCCCACAATCTAAAGACATGCATTTTAGGTTAATTGCTGAGTCTGTGTTAGCCACCTGCCTCTGACTTTATGACAGCGTTGCATGGTGCCACCACACATTTCTAAAGTCATGAGAATACCAGACTGTAGATGTCAAGGGTTTAAAGAAGACATATTCATAAAAGCACTGTTTCAAGGAGAACGCAAATATATTATTACATGCTTGAGTGGCTGACCACATGATAGATGTACTGTGATCATAATCACTTAAAAAATATAACTATTAAAAAAAATATATATATATATATATAACGGATTTATTTGGTAGAATGCAACATTTTTGATTCACTTTATTGTTAACACTGGTCTTCTTTTCTTCAAATAAACAAAGATGGTCTAAACTCAAGGAAAGAGTGAGGAGGAGTGAGCGTGAGGCTATCCAGTCTTTGTGAGGGGGAGTGTGTTAGTTTTCAGTGCTTGGGCAGCAGGTTGGTATAATTTTTAGCCCAGAAAACTCATGCTTCAGACCATCCCACAACCCACACTCTGAGGTAGGAGTGGACTGTGTGTCAGCGGTTGCTCATTCTACAACTTGTAGTCATGGATCAATAATCAAATAAAAATATGACTTTTGTCTTTTGTCTTATTTTGCAAACCGTGCTCTTTTTTATCCTCCCCACACATCTCCTACTCAGAAGTGGTGATATCCCAGTGGGCTGGTGGCATTGGTAATGTTTGTATTAGTATTGGCGGTGTAGGAACTAAACCATCCAGTGTATTTGCCACTTATTTTTGTAGTGACTGAGTGTTACTTGTCAGTGCTACTCGATAGAACATTACAGAGGCAGATATTGAAAGAACATACCTATTCTGCTGCAGACAAAGTGGTATTGTAAAAAGAGAAAGATCAAGAAGTAGAGAACAACTTCGCCAAGCAAAGCGCATTCTCGACTGAAAGAAAAATAACTGTTCATTAAAACAGTTAAATGAAAGCTAAATCTAAAAACCCTGCAGCAATCTGATGGGGTTGGAAAACAAATTGAGCACTTACTGAATAAATGTAGCTTCATTCATATTAGAAGCTGTTCCTCACCAGATGGATTTGCCATGAAATTTTCTGGGCGCTGTGCCAACCTCTTAATCAGATTGCCCTAAAAGTTCAAATTTCTTTTTTGAGATTATGGTGAAAAAAAATGTGCAAGGAATTGTCTACTTTAGCTGAAATATTTTAATTTTTTTCTTAATGCAACTCAAGACATTGCAAGCAAGCTAATCTTTATGCAAATCCTGAATGAATATTCAATATTCTCAGAAGGAATATGGTAAATGAACAAAGTGGAAGTGTCATAATGCATTTATATTGTGTAGATGGATTGTGGCTTGATTATATGTTTTTGCCAATGCAGGATAAAATTAATCATTTGACATTTGGAGTAGGTACAGAAACATTTGTCTTGACAACAAATGCATGATGGATGGGTGTAAAACACAAAGAAAATAAAGCAATGTGTGTTAAAAAAACAAACAAACAAACAAACAAAAAAGCCATTTTAATTTCCTGTTGGTTTTCTGCTTTCCTTTCTGTATATATTGCATAGTGAAAACTGTGTTTTCACTGGGAACTCTGACTCAGCTTTGGGGATTAGGAACAGAACTACAGAAGAAGTCCTGTAGTAGCTCTTTAAACAGTCGTGTGAAAAAGAAAGTTTTTATAAGACGCTGTGCAGTCCTGTGAAAAACTTACTGCTTCCATAGGAACTGAGAGGGTAAGTAGCTGCCAGGTGCTACTAATCAAATGCAAATAATGAATTGATCATCAACAAGTGTGAACATCTCTTTAAAAGCAGACGTTTTGTCAGTTTGCTGATCTAGAACATTCAAGTGTGTGTTAACACAGAAGCATAATCTTCCCAGGAGTGGAATTCCTAGCAAAATTACCCCATGGTCAGATCGTGCAATGCTCACAGAAAATGCAAAAAGTTCAAGAGCTACATCTCAGGCTCTAAAGGCCTCGTTTAGCATGCTAAAGTTTATGATAGTACAAAGAGGAAAAGACTTTCTTGTGAAAATGTGTTTACATGACCGTATGTTTAAAAGACATGGGGTGCACTGGAAGGAGTAAAGGTGAGTCAGTAAGCATATTTGGTAAGCATCAGGTGATATTAATGGTGAATGTGTTGTTTCTTGGAAGTAGTGCACATTTGAAAAATCAAAGAATCAATCATTTTAATGACCCCACCGAATACCATCTTCTTGCTGCGCAGTTTTTATCAGCTGTATTGTGTGTATTTTTCATTTCTCTGTGCACTGTAATGATTCCATAGCCTCCAACTTTCTTACTGAGTCTCATAACTTTATCAACCCTGTTTTCTAGCTGAGCAGGAAGCTGCTTATAGAGAAATTGCCCCCGTCCCAAAGCACCAAGGCAAAGGCAGGCAAAGTTAGTGATTCTGGCTGATGGACAAAGTCAAGCATTTCACTGCAAGGTGCTAAAACAGAGCTAAAAGGACAACGAATTTTGAGCTCAAATCATCAAGTGGCCAGAAACGTTTCTCCAGATGAATGCTATTCTGTTTATAAGACAATTAATTAGTGTTAATCAGGCTGTTCTTACAGCGTATTTCTCTAAGTACAACAAGTACACCCAAGTGCCCCAACACCATTAAATTCTGCTTTAAAAAGCATTTCTAACTCAAGCTCTTGAAACTGCAGTAGTTAACCACAAAGACTGCAGTTGTTAACCATATTGCTCCTTTAGGACAAGTTTTTTCTTCGCCTGTGATGCAAATTTAAGATGTATACTAGCATCTTATAAGCGCAGCAGAAACAAAACACCCTAATGGAAGTATATTATCTCTCACATATTACATAAAGAAACACACAAAAAAATAAGTAATTTGACTTCACAACATGCTGTTTAAGGTCTATTTATTGCAATCATAAACTGTTGCAAATATTCCCTGCCTCCTTGTTTTTCCAGATTTGTACTCAAATGGCAGGTCAAGCAAAAAATAGCTCTTAAATTATGGGCACCACTTTGTATTTCAATTTTCAGTGCACAATCAATTATGTTGCATTTATCTTGGCTGAGATTGTTTGATGCTAAATGAAAACAAATACAGTCAGGTTAGTGCTTCTATAAGTGATTCAATCAATTTGTTTTTCAAAGTAAAGTATGCTGATATACACAGACTATTTTGTTCAAACATGAGAGATAATTGGATGTCTTAAATTTGAAAACCCTCTCCCAGAACTGGGTTTGCTAAATGAACTCTATTTTTTGCTATGCTGTACCCATGACATTACCTGAACTAAACGTTAATGACTGTCCCCATCCTGATTCATCTATCCTACCCGAGAATAGAGTTTTAATGATAGAAAGTTTGTTTGCAAGGGAAAGCATACAAATATTTCCTGTACAAACACGCCGTGGTTCCCTTCCTCTTTAAAGGAGGTTGTAAAAGCTTAAAGAGCATTTTTTTTCTACTGGGAATGTGATCAAAACTTCAGATTTGGACTAAACCCACCTACTATTACATGTATTTAGTGGACAAATTTTTTCTGATGCTTTGAGAGTCAAATCATGACCAACGGGCAATTTGCTAGTGCATATTTAGTAGAGAAGAAGCAGCTGCAAATATGAGTCACTGAGACTTCACTTTGCTCCTGGATCACTGCTACTGTACAGATGGGTCAGGCCTATAGTAATTGTTCAGAGGAAGAGACCCAATAACCATCTGAGTCCAGCCTTCTTTTATTTTTTATTTTTTCTTTGAGAGGAAGCTAATTCTTGAGCAATGATAACACCAGAAGAAATGCATCTTCATCTTCTTCTGCGAGAGAGTGAGTATAAGAGGCAGATGGAGAATGATGATTGGTGTCAGATTCTGCAGAGCTGCCATGTAATCTGCTCCTCAGCGCATCCTTTTATTTAAATTTGCATAAGTTTATTTCTCAAATCCCTTCACTTTCTTACTTTAAATCAGCATTCATGGTTAACAGGGCTGCTGAATCTGTTGGGGAAGGTAATTTTAAGAAAGCTAACTGACCTTTGTCTGACAGTTTCCTGCAGTGTAGTTGTTCTTCCATCTTGCCGTATCATGTCCCATGACCACCACCATAATGAAAGTGTATTATCAAAACCTTTCAGTTTCAACAACTCGATGTTGTTTGAAGTTCTATAAACTGTCACATAGCGCTAGATTTGAATGGAAAGGTTATATTTTCTGGTATTAAAGGAATCAGACATTGACAGCGACATTGCAGAGCTCCTTTCACATGAATGCATGCTGCCGACTGCAAATATTTTATTGTAGCTCAGTGGACCTGAGAGACACAAAAAAGCTTGGTAGCTTATCAGAAAAGGTCAATACTTTTCCACAGTAGGTATTGGATTTCCTGTCAGGTATTGAACATTTTCTTTGTCAGCCTTTCAAAGCCACTAGTAGACACAAAGTGCAGAAAGAACAGCAGTACAGGTGTGGTCCAATTTATGTTTGGTGTATTTTTTTACCCCCCTAACACACACACACTTCTGTTTCCCACAGAAGTCTAATTTCTTCCCCAATTTCTGCTTTCAATCTAATGTTTGACTTTGTTTTACTCCTCTTTGTCTGAAGTTCAAATGTCCCCCTTTACTTTACTTTAACATTTGCTTCTAACTCAATTACAGTCATAGTAAAAAGAAAGCACACCCCCATTGACATATAAAATGTATATATCAGGAAGCAGTAAAAGAAAACTGGTCCCTAACAGGTCTTGAAATGACTTAAATACAATCTCAGATGAACTACAAAAAATAAATATTACAATACAGCAAACGTCTGCTTTTGTAGAGGTGCTCACACTTGCTGCTGATCAAGTAATCAAGTGCATTTAATTAGCAATGCCTGGCTTCTACATTCCCTCTTAATTCCTGTGAAATCAGTAATGGTGGGGTTAGTTTTTCCACACACTGAGTCTCAATTTTGGCTTAATTTTTGTAAAATAAATAATGGCACAATGTTATGTAATGTGTTGTTATTCATCTGAGGTTGTGTTTGAATCATTTTAAATTTGGTAAGGACCAAATAAATTTTTATCATGTCCTGACACATACAAACTTAGAATTGTGCAAATTGTACAAAAATTAATGTCTGCATCTGTCTTGATTTCTGGTGAGCTGCTCCTGTAATCGACTTGCTTTTCATAATGAACAGTACTTTGCATAGACCATGGAGAAAGCCGAGACAGCAGTGCACATTAAGTTTAGAATTAAAAGAAGATTATAAGAGCACATATTAAATATGTAGCTGACAGATCCTGCTAGCTTCAGCTGGAATGTTCCATAAATTTTTTCCTCATTTTTTATTTCCTGTGAGAAGTGATCAACCTGTCGGAAGTGGAAAATCCATTACTAATACAAGTCCTTGAGAATTCACCACCTGCCTACAGAGTGGTTTCTGTCCCCATGGAAACCTAATCAGCTGAGAGAGAGTGATAGGTGCAGACAGGGTGTGAGGAGCAGATGATGGGAGGGAGAAAGAACAAACGAGAGAATGGTGAAGGTGTTTTTGGGGTGCAAGAAGACCTGAATCATTGCATTACCTAACATGCTTTTACTTCATTTATCAGTAAGTCAGACAGAAATCTAGTTTAATGTTTCTTCTAATAAAGAGGATGTAAGGGTGCAAAAGTTCTTAAACCAGGACTGAAATTGGAGTACAAATGTTTACTATGTTTACATAAGGGTTCCATGTAAAATGATACGCATGCTAATGACTAGTTAAAGCATGCAAGTCTATAGAAAGCTGTAATCTTTAAAGATTGTTTAGATGAGTTGACAGGAATATATATATTTATCAAATAATGTAAATTAATATTTATTCATGCTCTAATCATGTCCAAGCCTGTAATGTAAATAACTAGTCCACATGTTTTTTGATAATCAGCCAATGTCAATGGATAATGGTGACCTCAAACCTGGCATTTGATGCTGTATGACAGAAGTGTTAAACAAAACGTCATAGTTGAGCTAGCCTCAACTTTTTTTTGCACACTAATAACGTGGTGAAGCATCAGCCAATAACATGATTCCATGTTTAATGGAATTATGCCAACAAGTAATATTTCAACAGCGACTCCAACAATGTAGCCAGTCATGCTAAGTTGCATTAGTAGGAACAGAGCTCTGTCTAGCCTTTTACTCTTTTCAGCTCTCTTAATCTAATCTAGCTGCTGTTAGATTCTCCTAGTGCTCACCACTAGATGCTGACTTAATTCTGTCTACTGTGCAGCGAGTGACAGACAGGTATCGAACGTTGAGTTTATCAAGGATGGTGAATGCAGCTTCCTGTGGTTGCTTGAAGAAAAGCTGGCCGTAAAAAAAACCAAAAAAAAAACCAAACAAACAGGAAAACACTAAAAGAAAGTCTCAACTTTTGGGTGAAAAATACTGATTAGTGCAACTTATAGAAGTCTTATCATATACAGTACAGACTACTAGACTGTTGTATATTGTCTGTTGTATCATTTATTGTTTCTACACTGGCAGGTAGAAAAAAAATGTTATCTCCACAAAGTGATGCTATCATAAAATTCCTTCAAGCCACATATTGTATAATTTGGAAACATCAAAACCATAAATTATAATTTTTCATTTCCCTTGGGTTTGGTTACAGACTTCAGCTTTTATGCCTGCAAAACATTACATGCCTGCTTGGTCTCTTCTTCATTCAATTGATTCCAGTGCATAATACTTCTGTTATCGAGAATGGCCTCTCTGCCAGTGTGCTGCTCTCTTGTCCTTGATTAGCTCTTTGTTTTGATCCCCCGACACCAATTTCTCATCAACTTTCACTTCATAGTTTTCTGTCTTCCCATGTCTCTCCTTCCTCCCCTAAAGCAGCTCTCCATCTCACTTATCAGTGCTTTTCTATCAGTCTTGCACAAATTCAACGTAGTGTCTGCCTTTGCCTCGCCTACCACTTCCGCTCGCTCCCGCTTCTCGCTCGCTCCCGCTTCTCGCTCGCTCCCTCCCTGCATCTCCTCCCTGTATTGCTGTCTTTTCTTCCTTTGGCTGTTGTCTCACAGCCAGGTTAACGTTAGCAATAATGTGAGGTGTTATGTTTCTGCCCATTGCTGAAAGCTGTTTCTTTCTGCTTGTTCATTTCTTTCTCTCCCTGATATAATGGTTGTCTCTCAGTCTGCGGGTCGGTTGGTTTTCTTCTGCAGCATGTCTCTCTGACAGCCACTCTACTGACATCTGTACATTTGTTCCCTGAAAAAGGCTCTTTCCCCTGGCCGCGGTGACTGGAAAGCTGTATTAAAGTTATCAGCATGCATTGCATTCAGCTAAACAGACAGCAGTCTACCATGTGACTTTATATGCTATTGACTGATTGAACCTTTGTCACTCATTTGCAAATTGCAGTTGATCTATAACAAATACAGTAACCTAAACAAGCAGAAAAACTTATTTATGCTATACAAAGTCACAGTGTATGCCTAAAGGAAGATTGTTTTCGATACCATTCTGTGCAGCAGTTGATTAACAGCTGCAACAGCATGCCTGGTATTTTATGTTTCTGTGTTAGTGTATGTGTGTGTGTGTGTGTGTGTGTGGGTGCGTCATCATAGCCAAGTGTGGCTCTGGAGAACTACTGTAGCAGAAAATACCAGAAAGACTATACATTTGGCCACTCTTACAAGTGATCTGTCCATCTAGACTGCCAGTCTTTCCCACTGTGGTAAGATTCTGTCACCATAGCATTGCAATTGTGCAAGATGTATTCATGAAACTTTACAGGTGTGTGCAGAGTTTATGATGGCTGTGAACCAACCCATGACTCCTTAATAACAGCCATCCAAAATTAAACCTGTTTCACCTTTTTTCAGTGATTTTGTGACTCCTTGCATGTATCTTCATCTGATTTATAAGCAAATTGTATCCAAGCTTCTCATAAAAAGGCCCACTGGTAATATTACTCTTCAGGGTCAACTAGAGATATGATGTATTCTCCCTGCGCCTGCATGGATTTTCTCTTGGTGCAGTGTCTCTGTTCAAAAGAAAATTACATTTTTGGCTTCAAAATATACACTATCTAGAAAAAGGTATTAGGTGGTAGGCCACCCAGTCATTACGCTTGCAGGAGCATTCTCCCCATTGAAACTCATGCCATGAAGCTGCTAGTGCACAGTTTTTATGCTGATGTTGATGCCAGAGGAGGTTTGGAGCTCTGCAGTTATTGAGTCAACACTTATGCACCTCAGCACTTTAATTTTACATGGCTGAGTTGCTATGGTTTTCTAAATGCTTCCACTTTTTAATGGCTCATCACAAAATATCTAGGAGGGAAGAAATTTCCACAAACTGACTTGTTGCAATGTGTACATCCTTTTATGGTACTGCACTCAGTGAGCTCTTTAGAGCGACCGATTCTTTCACATAAGTTTGCAAAGGCAGACTGCATGGCTAGGTGTTTGGTTTTATACACCTGTGACAATGAGACTAAAAAAACCCTGAATTCCTCAATTAAAAGGTGAGGAACAACACGTTTGTCTATATAGTGTATCTGTATTTTCACATGCAAAATCATCACAATGTGGCTTCTGCAAAAAGGATAAGCTCAAGCATTTTATGTTTCAGAGCACAAATATGCCAGATCTCACTTGTTCGTTCAGACCAGGAAACAACACCTTGCATTTATGAATAAAAAATGAAAAAACTCTATGGATTTAGAGCTTGTATGAATATTAAAATAATAAAAAAATAAAAAAAACATGGCAGAACTCAAAACAAATGGGAATGACTTGCATGTTTTTTCCATCCCCCTCATTTCCACACTTTTTATTCACATAAATCTACCTGCGCAGCCACTCCCGTGCATCTCTGCTGTGAACTGTTTTCAGAAGTGGCATATTTTACTGTTCTAATGGATCTCAACTAGGTGTGACTATACACACATACATACTCTCCAAGCCATTTTTCTAGGCTGTTAAATGGGGGGGGGGGGGGGGAGAAAAAAAGAGT
>VUQJ01004299.1:16604-27234 GCA_015108635.1 Andinoacara biseriatus
TTTCTTTTGTTACAGCTTTAGTTTGATTTAGTTTGTTATACTTCAGTTTTGACAATGGTTAATGTTTTCCATTGATTTTTATGTTACTTTACTTTAATATGGAGTTTCTGTTGTTTTGTGGTTTCAGGTATACATTTCCTTAGACATTTAGCTTTTAATTTTATATCGGGACTGGCCATAGTTCTACCTCACTCTTAACTTGTAAACTCCTTATCATCTTGCCAATCAGAGAATGTAACAATGATATATGATATGCACCAGTGAAAGAAGCAATTCTATCAATACTTTTATGGCTATAGGTATATTTTGGTACTGACGTATTTTGCAATATAGTACTTTTAAAGTGAATTTTGCAATGCAAAGCCTGTAAATCTCTGCTAAAATAAAGAATATATAACTTGCAAAGTCTTTCTAATGAATAGAAGCAATTATAAAGTTATACGAGAATATTGCCAAAAAAATGGTAAACTGAAATTTACAAAAATAAATAAGTTCAACATTGCAGTTTTGCAGTAGAAAAACAGTAACAAGTAACAAGTGCTATTATAGTAAAGTCAGTGAACAAGTGTGTGACGTTTGATGGGTCTAGCTTGAACAGTACATAAATATGGCGTGAATTTGAGGTGAGATTGTTCTGTGAGAGTGTTCAGAAAACATGACCTCAGACCTTTAACTTGAGGTCAAGGCCGCTGAGATTCGAACTCATGTGAGATTTTTAGTAGATGCATCTGTGGTGTGAATCTGAACATCCTAGATCACATCTTTCTTGAGTTATGGCCACAAAGTGTTTGTGGAACAGACGCCGCTGCCACTGCCACTGCCACTGCCACCAACGCTAAGGCTATGACAATAGCTCGACTTTTTCTTCGAAACAGCCGAGCTAATGAATGACGTGTTAGCAGAAGTACGGTCTGTGGTATGTGCTGCTTGTGACATTAAAAACTATTTGAAATGAAACTGTGATGAGTGTCTTTGGGGCAACATGTAGGCTGCTGTCTTCAGTATTGGCATAATGACCACACTTGCATGGGCAAGTCCTTATGGCTTGGACTGCACCTGGTACAGTTCATAGTAGTATTGTATTACATATAAGATGTGGAAGGATTAGATCAGACTAGAACAGCAGGTGTGAGTGGGTGTGAGACAGAGGAAGGGCTGTCATATTTTTGCTGTCATAAGGTTTATTGATCAGTATCTCTGCAGCCACTCTCGTCTGGCTTCTTGTTGATTTTCTGCCACGTCTTGGAATCGTCATCAATCAGCTTGAACGACTAGAGCACTGGCCGACTTCCACAAACCTACGTCTTTCTTTCTTTTTTTTACAAAAATGATCCCATCAAGCAGCTTAACCCCAAATAAGTGGAAGATGCCTAACCCTAAGAGGTAAACTTGACTCCATTTTAACAGATATCAAAAGATTCAGTTTTGCTATGGCCTAGAAGCACTGGGTGATGATAACGCTGTCAGACACAGCAGAGACAAGCTGGACTGTCTGATAAGAGTTATGAGATAGGAAGTATCCTTGCAAGATGAACTGAGGTTAAATTAAAGGGCTCCTGCAGCTTGGGAACATAGGGACGAGATAAGATAAGGTAAGGTGTAAGAACAAGAAGGTGAGAACTAAGGAGATACCAAATGTACTGTGGAGATATAAAAACTTAAGGAGAAAAATAGACAAGAAACACAAAATAGAAAAGGGCACATGAAGGTAATTTCAAAACTGGATATTACAGTATACATACAGAAGAGAGGATATTAGTTAGGGAGGAAAAGGTTACAAACATAGCAAACAAAAGCTTGCTTAATAATAGATTCAATAACTGAAGAGGCTCATGCATGCTTTGCTACTCTGGTCTTCCATTCACATCATCTGTCTATTGTTTAATGTCTGGTGCCGTCTTTCTTGAAAGATAGTATTTATCTGTTTACACAAAATACACTGAAAAGCTAAGTGCCTTCTATGAAGTCAAAAAGATAATCTTTTAAGCTATTGCTGCTCTTAATCAAATCACAGAATTGTCACACGAGAAAAGAAAACACTATCCAGGCTGTAGCTGTAATATGAAACAGTATTCTCTTCGCTTGCAGCTTGTCTGTAAGTTGTGAAACTCCTCTAAAGGATATTGAGCTATGCACTCTACTGAGAGTCTAATGCTTTTATTACCTGGCAACCTATCAGTTTGCTCATTGCCCTACTGAAGGGTAGATGATGAATCTCTCAAGACCAAAGTTTATGTACCAGCAAAATACATTGATGCGTCCACATTCCCAGTGGCTTAGTGTGTGTGCATTACAAGAAAAGAGAAAATGCCCGTGTGTATGAAAGAAAGTTATTTCAAAGCAAGTCAGTTCTACACATAATATATGCCATTTTCTTTGCTGTGCTCCCTAGTTTCCTTTGATTGTCTTCTGATGTTTCCCTTATTTCCTATCTTCTGTGCTTCATTTTGTGGGAGTGGACACAAAGACCCTGTGTTTGTGTACATACCATGCTTGTTAAGCTACTGCTTGTATTATTTTCTACCTTTTTTCTTCCTTTCTTTCACTGCCCTTCATAGTTTTACCTGATCCTTTATTACTTGTCTATCCTCCTTCCTTTGTATTTGCAACCACAGTTTTTCATCATGTTCTTTCCCTATGATAGTTGTGCCCATTTATTTTTACTTTGTGAAGTTTCCTTGGACTGTGTTGAATCTGCTGGAATAGATTTTTTTTCCTTGTGTAGACTTCTTGGAGTCTAAATTAGCCTAGTATGATATCTTGCTCTTGTTTTTGCAATCTTTTTACCTGCCTCATTTGTGTTGTGCATTTGGGTCATCTTGTGAACTCAGCTACATAGCAGGTGAATCAAGAAAATATTAATCAAACATTAATGGCTGCATTATGTGTATGCCAGCAGCAAGTAAGGACAAGAATATTTCACCTTGTACAGTGTCACTATTTCGCACCACCTTTGGTTTTCTGTCCTGTGCTTGCACTCTTTGTTTGGTGGCGCTCACTTGGTATTTTTATGGAGCTTGATTAATCTAGATAACGACTTATTTCACACTGTAATCCTTGTGTACTTTATCCAAAACACACTTGTAAATTATATTCACATTATTCACTTAGTGTGTTTTTAGGGATTTGCTAGCTTAGCACAGCTGTTATCTTAGCTCTCTGCCGAAATGTGGATTATTAAACATTAGGTCTCTCTCTTCTAGGTCCCTTTTAGTAAATGATTTAATAATTGATCAATATATTGATTTATTCTGCCTTACAGAAACCTGGTTACTGCAGGATGCATGTAGTTTAAATGAATCAACACCTGCGAGTCACACTGTCAGCATCCTCGAAGCACAAGTCGAGGAGGAGGAGTAGCAGCAATCTTCCACTCCAGCTTATTAATTAACCAAAGACCGAGAATTTAAATTCATTTAAAAGCCTGACTCTTATCCTTGTTCATTCTAGTTGAAAAACTTAAAAAACTGTTTTATTTATTATATATCATCCACCTGGTCCTTACTCAGAGTTTCTGTCTGATTTCTGAGACTCTTTATCGGGTTTAGTCTTCAGTTCAGATAAAATAATTATAGTGGGATGATTTTAACATCCATTCTGAAAATGACAGCTTCAACAATGCATTTAATCTATTATTAGATTCAGTTGGCATCTCGCAAAATGTAAATGAGCCCACTCTATCTTACTATTCATCACTGTTTAATATTATTTCACAAATAAAACTTTAAACATTAGGAAAATTACTTCCTCCAAACCATCAATGCATCTATTAGACCCCATTCCTACAAGACTGCTCAAAGAAGTCCTACAATTAATTAATGATTCAAATAGATTAATCTATCTTTATTAATGGGCAATGTACCACAGGCCTTTAAAGTGGCAGTAATTAAACCATTACTTAAAATGCCATCACTTGATCCAGCTGTCTCAGCTAATTATAGACCAATCTCCAACCTTCTTACATTTCAAAAACTCTTGAAAGAGCAGTTGTAAAACAGCTAACTGGTTTATTTGAAGACCTTACAATATAAAGCACCTTGACATAACTGTGTTGTGATTTGGTACTATATAAATAAAATTGAATTAAATAAAATGTATGTTCTGTAAGATGTAAGTTTATGCTTCTGACAAGGATTTAAAAAACTGCCGCACATATCCTATGAAGATTAATAATTGTCTCGATGTGGCTTGAATGCTGTTCATTCAACTCCCTGAGTTCATTGAGAACTGTCTATATTTGGAAGAAAAAAAATAACCAGAAGCTGAGGAGTCAATTGTCTTGGTCATTATAGAGCATTCATCATATTGTGATGACTCTTGCAAGATGACCTCAAATAGTTATTTGTTCATGAAGTTAGTGAAAGACATTCATCTCTACTTTGTATTACAGCATTAGTGAAGGTCACAAATGATCTTCTTATGGCCTCTGACAGTGGACTCATATCTGTGCTTGTCCTGCCAGACCTCAGTGCAGCGCTGTTGACTATAATATTTTATTACAGATTTTAGAGGATGCCACACATATTAAAGGTACTGCACTGCAGTGATTTGAATCATATTTATGTAAAAGTCTCCAATTTGTTCATGTATCCCTTCTTCTTTGTTATGCAGATGATACCCAGCTTTATCTATCCATGAAGCCAGATGACACACATTAGTTACTTAAACTACAAGAATAATCTCAATGACAGGATGACCTGGATGACCTCGAAGTTCCTGCTTCTAAATTCAGATAAAACGGAGCATATTGTACTTGGCCCTACAAACCTAAGAAATATCCTGTCCCAATGTGATGCTAAAAAGCTAATTCATGCATTTATTACTTCAGGGTTGGACTATAATAATTCATTATTTTCAGGTTGTCCTGAAAGTTCCCTGAAAAGCATTCAGCTGATTCAAAATGCTGCAGCTAGAGTACTGACAGGGACTAGAAAGAGAGACAATATTTCTCCCATATTGGCATCTTTTTATTCGCTCCCTGTTAAATCTAAAATGGAATTTAAAATCCTTCTTAAATACATGGTATTGAATAATCAGGCCCCATCTTATCATAAAGACTTCATAGCTCCATATCATACAGCACTTTGCTCTCAGACTGCTGGCTTACTTGTGGTTTCTAAGATGCTTAAGAGTAGAATGGGAGGCAGATCCTTTAGCTTTCAGGCCCCTCGTCTGATCAGGTAACCCTAAACCATCCCTTTGTTATGCTGCAATAGACTGAGGCTGGTGGTGGTGGTGGTGGAGGGTTCTCATAATGCACTGAATATTTATTTTGCATTCACCTCTTTTCACTGTTTATACACCACTCTGCATTTAATCTTTGACTGTTATTATTAATATTTGGTTCTCTTCAGTAGCATGTCTTTTGTCCTGCCTCTCACCCTATGACAGCTGGGATAGGCTGACCTGATTGCTGTTCTTTCAACTTCCTGAAATTAATTCAGAATTGTCTTTATTTGGAAGTAGAAAATAACCAGAAGCTGAGGAGTCAATTGTCTTGGTCATTATAAAAGCATTCATTATTTTGTGATGACTCTTGCAGGATGACCTCAAGTAATTATTTTTTTCATGAAGTTACTGGAAGATATTAGAGCCTCGGGACACTTTATTTTTAGGGCGTTTATCAGGAGTTTATATTCTGAGGTCATGACTCAAATTTGCACAGTGCATCACTGGCCCCACACATTTTTGTCTGTTTATCAAAAATGTCTCTATATATATTCCGATCTTTTTGTTTCTTGTACAGTAGTTAACCTTAAAAAATAAAATAAAAGTAAATCCTTACATCTCCTAAAAAGGGCATTTTTCAGCTACTTTGCCACAAGGGGTCACTTCACATGTTTGATTTGGTAGGATTCTACAGCAGATGCCCTTCCAAACAAAACCCCGAACAAAAAGGGGGATCTGTCTGGAATCAAACCTGTGACTTTTTACTTGCCAAATGAATGTGTTAACCACTAAACTGTTATTGCTGCAAAATGTACATATTTGGAGCATGTGTTTAAATGAGAAAAATAAACATAAATCCTTTGTTCTTTGTGTGTAATTAGTATGTGTTACCTGCAGATCTTTGCCTCTAACCCTAAGAGAGCTGCTTTCACATTTGCACTGGAGCAGTTGGTGCAGACAATAAAAGGTGAAGTCAGAATAAACAAGATGACATCATGTGTCCTGCACACTTTACACAGGCAGCTTCCACAGCTACACCAGCAAAGTATTTCTCATGCAGTCTGTGATGCATGTGCAATGGGGTAGGTGTGACGACAGTGTAGCCCAATTCCTGCTAATTTTTCTGGAATTTATATACAACAATGTCTCAATAGAGCATTGTGCAAACACACACATTCTGCCTCTCCAAGCATTCCAAATATTTTGAACACCACTTGCAGTTTATCTTCAGTCTTTGCTCTTCCAACTCCTCTATTTCCACTTCTTTTTATGAGCATGAAGATTTTTTTGGATGTTCTTTTGTTCCATGTGACACGCACATTTATTTTGTGAATTATGATTTATTTGGTAATTATGAATTCAATTCTTACAGGATTAAATTCACAATTATTTTTGCAATTGACAATGTTCTGTAATTTGGAATATTCACAATAGAATGAACAGTTTCAATAACACTGGAAAATAAAGAGTCTCCTGGTGCTTTCAGCTCATTGTAGGTAGTCATTTTTTATACATAAAAAAAATATATAAATATCATATTTTACATTCATTTTTTATCATTGAAATAAACAAAAAAATTGAATCACTTGATATGCAAAATCATATGATGTGTCTGTGGCCTAGATCATACATGGCAGCCCTGCTCAAGGTTCAGCTTCAGCAAAATTAAACATTAGAAACAAGTTCAGCAACAGTTCATTAAAATTTTGCATAAATAAAGTTTTACGCATTGTGAAGAAATTGAAAAGTTCTTTGCAATCTAATTAGCAACGGCAGCTTTGAAAACACTCATGAGAAAGCAGCGACTGCGGATCTCTTCTGAGGCCGACACATGGTGCTAATTGGTATTTTACTTTGCCTTTGTATTTATGATTTAGCTCTGTCAGAATTAATGACTTCAGAGTTCTTTTTAATTCAGTGCCTTATTCATTTATCATTATATTGTACATAAGGTATGTGGGCTGTTGAGTCTCATGCTTACACACGGTGAAAGCACTTTTGTACCCAGCCACCTCATGTGTAGTACAGTATTTCCCAGTCTATTACTAATCAACCACAGATAAAGGTGCATTATCTGGAATCTAGCCTCCCAAGGGAGGTGTTTTTTTTTTCCTTTTCATGCTTAGCAGATGACTCTTGGGTGCACTGTGCTTTTATTACTGTGGCACTGTTGGAGTAGGTGTGTTTAAAGTGTGAAACGTAGTGTGAAATGTACCAAGGGAAGGTCCTGTCAATCTGCATTAAACTCACATAAAGATCCGGTTTCATCAGCTGCCATTGAAATGAAGTCAGCCAGTAAATAGTGTGTAATGATTTTTTTTTCCAGTTTCTTCTTGCACCACCCATTTTCTCTATTTGAAACATACTTTCTTTCAATTGTACATACGCACACACACACAAGCCATATGAACAAGCCCATACACAGTTGCATCCACTCTCTGCATTTGCACTCTGTCCCCATTCTCCATTAGCAGAAAGAGACAATCAGCTTCAAGTGCATTCTCCTCTCAAGAAAACAGCTGATGAAACACTTTCTCCTCTAAAGCTGAAGCGCCTGCACACATATTAAAAGAAGCAAGAGTTAATCAAAGAAAGGCTCAAAATTGCAATGAAATTTACAGTTTTTATGTGCAGCACCTGCTTTTATATTCCCAGTTTCACCTATGACCTCACTAACTTAACTGTATCCCCCCAACACACACACACACACAGTGATTAGTCACTCTGTCTCCAGATGCCTCCCCCTATTTCTCCTTTCCTCTTTTTTCTTCCCCTCCAGCCTTGTTATTTAGATTCTATTATCCTGTGCTGCTTGGCTGCCTCACCCTATTAATCCTAGCAGTTCAGTGTGTGTGTTTGTTTGTGTTCACAGATGTCAGTGTAGGCTTCTTGCGGTGCCAGTATGAGAGTGTAGTGGCCACCAAATGTGTGCAAATGATTAATGGTCTGGGTTTACGCAAGGTGAACAATGGCAACAGACACGTGCGCACGCACACACACACACACACACAAATACCTTACACAGGTGTCCTGTTAATATCTTGTCTGGATTGGCTATCTCTCTGGACAAAAACAGATTCCAGGTTGTGTCTCAGTGCACTGAGGGAAATGAAAAGGGGATGCAGTCAAAAAGAAGTGAAAGTGATGAGCTTTAAAAAGGAATTGTGTATCATTTGAGACAATTGCAATAGTGAAACTACTGTTGATTAAAATGACAGTCTAGAAAATAAAAAAAAACGGCACCATGCCACAGTTTCCTGAACAAACTTTTGTTTTCTGTCTGTGATTTTCTCTGCCCTAATGTGTATGTGTGCATATGTTTGCATGTCTATGTGTGTGTATGTGTGTGTGTGTAAGGTGATCTACTTGTCCTGGATTCCCTGCTAAGTTTAGCCAAAGTGCTGCAGCAATGACTGGGTGACCGTCGATGTGGTTTATTCACAGGCTGGTTCGAACAGAAACCTTTGTGGGAGTAAAAATGGCCTCAGAACCTGCATGTAGTTTTAGCCTGCTGATCTTGCAGCACACAAACTCGCTGATCAAATGAATATTGATCCAGCTGAGGACAGCAGTGGGTGGCTGCACGGTGAGTCACTTCTGCTGGACTCTGAGGTTTACAGGCAGGCAGCAGGTTTGGGGTCATTTCCATACTAAGGCAGATATATATTAAATCAAGTCATTTTCCCCTCATATCCATATGCAGTATGGGCTTCTGTCAACAGAAGAGTGATTTTTTTTTTTTACGTTCTGTAAAATGGGTTCAGTCTTTATTTGAGACACTATTCTCAATAAAGCACCGATTCCAGCACGATACATATGTTTGTGATCACATATCCTCTTTTTCTGGTTTACTGGTGGTTATTTGTGTTTCTGTTGATCTTTCTACAGAAGGGATTTCGACATGCGACAACAGAAAGAACACAGACGATCAGTGATGGCTGAATTTCAGTTAGCGGCTTCACTTTCAGAGTACTGGCATTGTGAATGATGGCTCGTGGCGACCATTTCATTTTACTGAAAAACTGAAACAGATTTGCAGTTGTTCAGTAAAAACTCAATGATTGCAAACCTTTAATAAGTAATTTATTTAGATATATTGCTACTGAAACCCTGCAGCAGACTGGCATGGGTGTGTTTGTGACCCTTTAACAGTGGCTGGAGCTCATGAAGCTGAGAGTTCAGCTGCTTGCAGCAGGTTGTTGTGGATAAATCATAATGCACATGTGTTCTACTATTCACATCAGTCTTATTTATCATTGTAACAGATGAGTTTTCGCTTGCTAACCACCTCGGCCAACATGTGTGATGTGAGAAACCTTAAATAACATGTTTGGAGTGATATTAATGAAGGCTTTAATAATGGCGAGAAGAACGCCGGTTTAACGAAGCAGGCAAGCTGAAGAGGTGCAGATCCCACCAACACGTTCAGATTACCTCCCCAGAGAAATCTTTTAATTATGGTCACATGCTTTTGTATGTTATGTCTTGATGACTAATTTAATACATAATCAACCTGCCAGCGACTGCAGATAGAAATTAGACTGTGTAGCTAAACCAGGCATATTTACATGATGAATTTAAGTTCACGTGCTAATTAATATGCATTGTTCCTTTTAAAATAAATCTTAACATAAATCACTGTATCTACTTTGCTTTTTTACTTTAGAACAGAAATGCTTTCCTCTTCTTCCTGTCTTCACACTGTGTGAATTTAACTATGCCCTAACTGAAAGGCTTCATTTGTTAAATAGCACTTTTTAGCCTTTATGTGGGATTAACCCTGCGATTAGCGGACAAACTAATCTACCACCTGAACACTGAAGGTATAAAAGTGGTATTGATTTGCCTTTGACTCTAAAGAGTGAAAGGATACTGCTCCAAAATGTCAAATCATTAATTAAAAACCAAAATAAAAAAGAAATTTTTAGTCTGTGGCATTTGGCTATTAGAGATGAAATGATGAAGAAAACAATCTTGGAGTGCACGCATCCTTTGACACACAAATATTTTCTCATAGTGTGGACGTGTCTTGAATGATGTTTGAACACATCCTGCAATCGTGGGAGGCAAAGTGAGATGCAATACTTCATCTGTGCTTATTCAAAGCTGTTTCCACTGTGTGTGTGTGTGTGTGTGTGTGTGTGTGTGTGTGTGTGTGTGTGTATGTGTGTGTGCGTGTGTGTGTGTGTGTGTGTCTGTCTGTCTGTGTGTGTGTCTGTCTGTATGTCTGTGTGTGTCTGTCTGTCTGTGTATGTGTCTGTCTGTGTGTGTCTGTCTGTCTGTGTATGTGTATGTGTATGTGTATGTGTATGTGTATGTGTATGTGTCTGTCTGTGTGTCTGTGTGTCTGTGTGCATGGAGTAGCTTAGAGGAATAGTGGCTCTTATTTTAACAGATGAATTGTCTTTTGTGTTTGCAGCAGCAGTAATTGTATGGCTGCTGGGATTCAGTAGCTTCTTTT
>VUQJ01004310.1:20868-33355 GCA_015108635.1 Andinoacara biseriatus
ATAAAAGGTCTTTGTTATGCACCATGCATCATATTAGAGTTATAGTTCTGCTTTGTAGCATTTATGGCAGCATTCAACATATGAAATCTCTAATTTGTTCATCTTAACTGAATAATACAGAAGTGCCTAAAAAAAAAAAACGACTAAAACAGATCTCTCACATTAGCCAAACCGTGTTTTTCATCACAGTAAATTAACACAAATTTAATTCATAATGTTTCATATTGTAATGTAACCCCTACACAACCAGCTCTGCAAATACACAGATAGTTATAGTTCACAGACACGAATGCTCACAAGTTATAAACCCCTTTCTAATCTCTTTTTGGTCAGAAGTTACTCAAGCCTAATGTTAGGCTAATCCCAAAGACATCGTCAGTGTTTTGAAGGCTTTTGAAAGCTCCTCCAGAGCTACACATTAAGTACCTTTTTCCATAGATGGGGTAGAAATGGGATAGTGAAATTCACTTTTATGACAGGTGGCTGTAGCTCGGAGCGCGTTATCCACCTATCAGAGCAGAGTGACATTATCAGAAGAATCAGAAGCCTATATATATAGGAAGTTCACAGCACCAAAAATGACATACAAGATTAGAGAATGACATTAAACTGTCATTGTTGCACACAACTGAAGATTGTGGGTGGTCCAGCAATTAGTTCACATGAATGAGTTTCTAAAATACGAGACAAGCATTGCTTAATGTCTTCAGGACAGCTTTCAGCCTTTATTTATGCTAATGTAGATCACTTTCAACAAAGAAATCTAAGATCTCAGCAGTTGGAATAAAAGAGGTGAAAGGTAGCCTGTTACATCTGAAAGATGTTGCTGATCAGCTTTAGTTTGTCAAGTTGTCAGACCACACAACGTAAACATATTTAGGTTTTCTGCTGCAGTGCTTCAAGGATTTTTTTCATAAATTTCACAGTTCTACAGTTGGTTCAGCAGCAATCATTGCATCCGGAGAGCTCCGCCCCTGTAGAGGATGTCTATGTGGATAAGAAAGCAGTAGACAAGCTCACAGAGGGGTTCCTCACTCACTACCTACCAGATCTGCAGAACTCTAAACGAGCCCTCCAGGAGCTCACGTGAGTATTTGCATGTTTCAGTGTTTCAGGACATACGTTTGGACCTGATTGTGGCTTCATCATGTAGTTGTTTCCACATTTGCCTAACAAGTGAAAGATTTCTGGTTCGATCCTGGGAGGAGACACAAGTCACTTTGGGGTTGCATCAGGAAGGGGATCTGGTATGGAAAAAAATAAAAATAAAATTGCCAATTCAAACATGGGGCTATCTCATATGGTGACCCCTTGTGAATAAGAGAGGAGCAGAAAGCAGCTTCAGTCACCAGCAAGTAGATTTTGCTTTATTTCACAGTTTTAAGCACGGTCTTGTTCAGGCTGCTGCAGTGGGGGAAAAAAACATCATTCTCTTACTATGCACCCTGGAATAATTTAAAGGAATATCTCAATTTCAACACAACCCTATTTGTTGCTATATTTAAAAGCATAATAGGGAATGGCATGAAGGAGCCATGTGAATGTTTTTTGGGTTTTTTTGATAAGCCACTTATTGTTTTATGTTATGGGTATTTTTTTTAATTGTGTGTTTGCTGTGATTTACATTTTATGTTGTATTTGTGGTATTTTTTTTTAGATGATTTGAGTTTGTATAGCTGCTATCTTGGCTAGCTCTCTCTTGTAAAAGAGATTGTGATCTCAGTGGGACTTCCTGAGGTTTAAAATAAAATAAAATGAATATGAAAGTACATTCCAGATCAGGAACTGGTAATCCCATCACAGGGTAGGTCTGTGCTGTTACAGTTGTTATAAAGTCAGGTGACTACATGCCTTGGTGGATGTGAATTATTACCCCACCCTCAGAGGGGGAACGGGGTATTGGTTTTGGTATGTCTGTCTGCCAGTCCGATTCATTCTGCACGGAAGATGCCAGTGAATAAACGAGTTTGAATCTTGTCAAGCTTTGACCAGAAGGTTTGTTACCTGAAGGTTTTTCTTCTCAGTCGTCACTGAATTAACTGCATTATTAAGAAGCAATCAGTGAAGCCTGGATTAGAGACTAAAATGCTGCTAAGCAAATCTTGCTTTTGTAACCTTGAGTTGCTCAATGTTAAAACGCCCTGACATTGAGACGCTAACCTACTGTCAACAAACAAAGACACAGATAATTATGTGCTAAGCAAACAGGACAGTCGGTTTGTCCAGTTCTTCTGGTGCTGGCAGTGCACCCAGTGGTTTTAAAGCCCTCTCATATTTATGAAGACGTTGTTACTCCACACATTGTGGACACACTTAAACAGGATGTTTTTCTGTCTGTATAATCACAAGTGCTCTTGCTTTGCATTTTTGTCTCAATCAGACAAAATCAGCTTGTGTTGTTGGAGACACTGGACCAAGAAGTCACAAAGTTCAGAGAATGTAACACCTTACTGGACCTCAATACCCTGGTACGTTTGGACTGAATTATAATCTAATTATTATTTGTTGTTTTTGTTGTTGTTTGCACTCTCTATGCCAACCTACAGGAATGATTTCTAATTAAGGCCTTTCCCCTTAGTTTACAGAGGCGAAGGTGTACCACAATAAACTGGTGAACATAAGGAAAGAGATGATTATGCTGCATGAAAAGACAACTAAACTAAAGGTACTGTTATCTAAAATGAGGGAACAATATTGAATGGAGGCAAATTAATGAAGGCATTGCATGATGTGTCCTCTCAGAAAAGAGCTTTGAAGCTGCAGCAACAAAAGCAAAAGGAGGCGCTGGAGAAGGAGCAGCAACGGGAGAAGGAACTGGAACGAGAAAGGCAGCTTATCGCCAAACCTGCTAAAAGAACGTAGGATCCACGAGTACTGTACATCTGCTGTATTAATGGACAATACAGGGGGGTTTGCATGTTTTAGTCTATTTATAGCATATCAAGTAAACTGCATTTTACTGCTAGTCATTTTCCAAAGTGCACAGGTTTTAAATTATAAGATATTTTTTGCAATATCTGTTCCTTTATTTGATAAAAGAAATGGGAGTAGAGAAATATATGATCGCCAACTCAAAACATGCTTGTTACATGTAATCCATGACGGTAAATACCAGTGTTTACTTTGAATCACAGTTACGTTAGCGCAGAGCTCACTGATGTAGATGTTCTTTGAAATATTGATCGCATTTGAAGCATGATTGTTTTAAATCTACCTTATTCCTGTCTCAGGCAGGTTTATGTGGTACGGAGTCCTGGTGAGGTTTTAAACTGCTACTGCAGGTATAAAAAATGGTATGATGCTGAAATGTGTTTGTTTTGTTTGTTTTTTGTTTTTTTTCCTAGCAGTAACAAATGATTGTAAAATGATGAAAATAACTGGAACCTGCTTGACTTTTAGGCTACAATTTTCTGGTGGCTTGTTTCTTTGTTTATATGGCATTGGTCACCAGCTTTACTTACATTTCTAAAGGAAATAAACTTGGAACCTGATTACTGAAAGAAGTGGAACGGTACCTGTTCACATCATGAAACCTGGAAAATGCTTCACTTGTTGAGTAGTTCTTAGTACATGGGCTAAAACTTGCAAAACCTCTGGTTTGATTGACCCTGTATGACATTGCCAAGATCACCACAAACCAAAGACATGGACTAAATAAATCTTCAAATGCTGGCACTTCCCTCTATCACCGTTTGATGGCACGCCAATTGGTGCACTTGTCTGCAAACAGAATTATTTAAAATTACTCCTAGATACTCGTGCAGCCATCAGACCACAGCCTGGGATAATCACTGCGCTCTGTGTCATTTGTTGAAGTATTAATATGTGTTTGACATCAAACAGTCCTACACTAAATTTGACTGACTGTATTTCTGTTTTTTTGATGATGTATAGATCATTTATGACAATAATGTGTCGAACTTTGCCATCACTATACGCAGCATCTGTAAATTTGTTTATTAGACCTTTTAAGAGGCTTCTATGCACTAGTTATTCCTCAAACTCCAGTGTTTGTACAATTAATAATAAAACAGACTGATTTATAGTAATACTGCTGAATTCTTCCTGCTTTTAGTGCAATGGCTCCTCATTGGTGTGTGTATGTGTGTGTATGGGGGGGAGGGGTTCTATGTAGGATGACCAGAGGCCTTTTCCAGGAAGTAGGTTTACCTTAAAAACTCAGGATTTGTTAATCCTAAAATGAGGGAAACTGAAAGAGAGTTAATTCAACTAGTCAGTTACCATGGTAATGGACTCTGTGAACCTAACCTGCTCACTGGTAGGTTTTATTCAATAAACTCTGTTTCCCTCTGACTCCTCCCCTCCTGCTGCACCTGAACCACCTGTCTGACATGCTGATTCATTTCCTAAAGTCGCTGTCAGAAGAGAGAATTCCTCTGCAGATATTTACGTTTTTATAAGCACTGAAATCCCAGTTAGACGTTAGTAGCAAGGCCCTTTTTAAAAGATTTTTTTTATATTCTCAAGAATTTTACTCCCTGGTAAATATCTAAGCAGGTTACATTTTGGGCTCAGGTAGGATGTGGAGCTTAAATGATGCTGAAGGGACCCAAAGTTTGGCAAGAAAATATCCCCTTACGCCATTCCACTGTCACCACTAGCCTGAACTGTTGATACAAAGTGGGATGGAGCCATGCTTTAATGTTCTTTACACCAAATTGCGCCCTATCAACCAAATGTTGCAAAAGAAGTTGAGACTGTTCAGACCAGGCAATGTTTTTCCAATCCTCTGTTATCCAGTTTTGGTGATGCTGTGTGACCTGTAGCCTCAGTTTCCTGTTCTTAGCTGATAGGTGTGACACCCGCTGTGGTCTGCTGCTGTAGCACATCTCCTTCAAGGTCTGACATGTGCATTCAGAGATGCTCTTCTGTACACCTTGGTTGTAACAAGTGGTTATTTGAGTTACAGTTGTCTTCCTTATCAGCTTGAAACAGTCTGGCCAATCTCAGACTTCTGGCATCAACAAGGCATTCTCACCCAGAGAACTGGTGTGCACTGGATATTTTCTCTTTTTCAAGCGTTTCTCTGTAAACCCTAGAGATGGTTGTGTGGGTAAATCCCAGTAGATCAGGCCATCCGGCACCAACACCCATGCAAAGTTCAAAGTCACTCAAATCCCCTTTCTTTCTCATTCTGATGCTCAGTTTGAAGTTTGCGTTGCTGCCATGAGATTGTCTGATTAGAAATTTGCATTAACGAGTTGTTAATCACCTAAATGTGTGTACTTAAATGCAATTTTCCCAGCTTCTTATGTCCTAAAATAGAAGACAGTTTATTTTATGTGATAGTCTTTGTACACTTGTGTATATCCTTTCTTGTGCCATAACTGTTATTTAAAAGTGTTTTGTTTTGTTTTTTGTGGCTCTTAATCGTGTTTAGATTTTAGTTGTATCGCACATGAGATCAACACATCTTAATCAAAATATTCCTCATTTTCTCAATTTGCAGGACTCAGCCTCATTTCCCCAACAAAAGGAGAGCAATGCTCGCTTTATATGAACTGTATTAAGCATCCCAGTCCACCAGGTGTCAGCAGAGAGAGGTTAATTTAACCAGTTCTGGATCTGTGACGATGGGCCACATGTAGAACACACCCCTACACGGAATGACGCACAAAACCACTCTCTTCTTTTATGTCTGCATAACCTGCGGTTTCACAGTCTTTCATACATCACATACAAATGATAATTTAATATGTAAATTAGCATTTTACAGGCCTCATTCCAGGCTGTTTTTTCATCATCCTGGCTGATAACGAATGGCAGGAGACTGTAAGGGAAGATTCCTAAGTAAATTTCTAATAGAGGAGAAAAGCAGGGTCGATTTTTGTTTACTGACTCTTGTCCCTTTTGGTTTGCTGGTTTCCTCAGCAGTCCCCACAAAAACCTTAAACTGGTAAACACTAGACTGACAAACACTGTCTCTGTTCACATTTATTTTATATACCATTGTCACGTACTAGGCATACAAAACAAGGGTTTGTTGACAGAAAAGTAGGTTACATTCCTCTCTCTCCCAACACGACCATGAGTCTGTTCTACCTCCTTCCACTCCACATAAAACTCTAATTTTACACTCACTACTACAGCAGGAAACTGAGTCAAAACCAACATCACCCTGTACACCCCCGCCCATTCCTTCTTGGGCGGGGGTGAACCACAGTGTGGCAGGCATAGTGGGGTCCAGACTCAGTGAAGAGGGGCAATCCGATTCCTGACTGATGAAGTGAAGTACAGTGGAAACCGCAGTTTGGTACTTTTGGTACCTTGACTTTGGTTGTTTTTTTTTACATTTTCTTGTAAATACAGTGGCTTGCTATATGAACGCCTTTCGCAACACTAACTGCTGGTGTTTTTCTGCATTTTTCTGAAAATGGGTCATGTGAAGACCAAAAAAAAGAGAGAAGTTATGTTTGGGATTGTTATTTATTATAAAAGAATGTGAGGGGCTCACTAGAAAAAACAAAGTGCACAAACAGTAAGAGGACTCATAACAACATAATCATCAAGCAGGATTTTTTTTTTAACGCGGTAGTCGCAATGAAAATTTTGTGAATGTACAGTGACAATAAAGTAATCTTATTTTATCTGAATTACCAATATTTCTGTTTAATGGTGCACCTTTTCTGTTTCCTGTACATGTCATTGTGGAATTTTGTTGATTATATATGATTTAAATTTCAGACTAAAAGGTGGAAGTGAGTAAAAGTCTGTTCAAATGGAAAAAATAACTGTTGCAATGCAAAAGGTAACAGTAATTTTGCCAATAACTAATGGATCCATATAAAGTACTTCCTGCACATTTGTGTTTCATAAAGTTTGATTTATTAATTGTTATTTTTATCCACTTAAAAGTGACTTCTATCCTAACCTACTGAGCGGTTTTATTTTCCTACTTTGGCCTCATAATAATTGACAAAGTGAATTTCTAACAGGATCTGCTCTTGAGTAGTTAATACTTTGATTGAATGAGGCTCTGTTCTTCCAGAAGGAGGGGGCGTGTAAGGATTCAGAGGTAGACAGCTAAGAGGACCAGTGGTTTCCGAGGCTGAGCCCTGCTGCCTGCAGGCATTTGGTTTTAACTTGTCTCTGCTTTTAGAAACTTGGCCGTCAGGGAAAACATAGCCCCCCCTTCACAAAGCCGCAACCGAGTCACAGACTGGAACAACAGCAGACGATGCTGTAGTGTGCGGCCTTCCTGTGTAAGTAAACAGTGATTCAGACAGATGAGGAGTGGGAGGTTGCCGTCTGCTCCAGCCTGGCAGCAACAAGCCTCTCCCGGACCCACCACAACAGGATATGGTCCCTGGGCCCACACTGGGCACGGTTGCTTCATGATGTTATCTTCCTCAGCTTTTACCATTTGGTTAGCCTGGTAAGAATCGTGCACGCTGAGTACCATGTGAGGAGCTGGACCAATGTTTCTGGAAAATATATCTCCTAGTGGTGTTTTTGACCAGAGTGACAGTGAGTGAGGTTACTTTCCCTTCTCAACCGCGTCTTATATAACTCTGCATACGCAAGTCTGGACAAGTGGGCATGGAGAAGATTAGTAATTAGGTTTTTGTGACTCAACAAATGGTACAGTGCAGATGTTAAGCACAACAGTTTACTATGTAACCACCACATCTTTCCAAAACAATAATTTTCAAACATATTTCAACTTTATACTTTGATGGGAAATGTCTCAACTCTGTGATAATTTTATAAAGTGTTTGGTTTCTATGCTACGGTTTACTTGACTATTCCAGAGGAAGATATTCTTCATCTCAGTCCACAAGATTTATATGACAGTTATGGCTCACCGCTGGCTCGCAAATGAAGATTTTACATGTGATAAGCTTATAAAACATCAAGAAATAGATGACCTACGAGAGCGCAGAGTGATTAAATAGTCGATCGCTGTGTTTATTCATCGACTGTTCCTCTCTGCACATGTTTTGCTCTTGGGATTTTACCAGCTCAGAGTTTAGCTGTGTTTAGGTATATGAAATATGAAAAGGTCAAACTACAGTTATTAAGCTTTCTCAGGTCTATGTGCAGTCTTGTCTAAGTACACATTTACTGCTTTCTAAGGAATTAAGTGGGTAAATCTGCACAGCCAGGTGCTGCAAACAGTCATTCACACTCACATTCATACCTATGGGCAATTTAGCGTGGCCAATTAACCTAACCCCAGTAAGTGCATGTCATTGAACTGTGGGAGTACCTGGGGAAAACCCATGCAGACACAGGGAGAACATGCAAACTCCACAGAGAGAAAGAGAGAGAGAGGCAAGGTGGAATCAAACCCAGGCCCTCCAGATGGTATTCAAACTGTGAGGCAGCAGTACTAACCACTGCCCTACCATGCTGCACAAATGTTAAAGCTCATGGCAGTAAAATTAGAGAAAGACTGAAGTATGGAAAGGTCACCACGAGAAAGCCTCTTCTCTCCAAAAAAGAAGCGCAGCACAGCTTAAGTTTGCAAAGTTGCATCTGAACAAACCGCAAGACTTCTGGAACACTGTCCTTTGGACAGACGAGAGCAAAGTGGAGATGTTTGGCACAATCTACAGCAGGATGGCTGAAAAAGAAAAGTCCAGACTGAAATGCTGCGGTGGGACTTTAAGAGAAGTGTGCATAACTAATGATAACAAGCCTCACTGAACTGAAGCGAAAGGAAAATTTGGCCAAAATTCCTCCATAACAATGAGAGAGACTGATAAAGTCATGCAGAAAACCATTGCTTTGAGTTATTGCTGCTAAAGGAGGTTCTACAAGCTACTGAATGGTGTGGTGCACTTAGTGTTTAACAGGACAGTGTTTCCAGAGTCCTCAGAGAACCTTTTTTTCACATTACTGTAGTTTTTATTAAATGTTTTTTTAATGTATTTGATCAATCCCAAAACAGACATTAGCATGCAAAGGTAATATAGCTGGATCAACCTTTAAGTCTTTAATATGATATTTTATTGCTCCATATTTGAAACAAGTTAAATCAGCTAACACCGCAAGCCTGGAGCTGTTGGAGAAATCGAAATTTGTTTCTACATATTAATGGTTCAGTTGTAACAACACAAAAGTGAAATACAGCCTGTGCAAATGCTTTTAAGCTCGGGCATTTTTCTTATGTAACTTGACTACAGAAAAAAAAAAACCTCTGGATGCTCTCAACTATTGCACTATAATACATTTCCCCATGAAATCATTGTAGAGTTATGGGAACTCTGCCATATTTAACATTTCCATAAACACCCTGAAGGTGAACCCTGGCTGGACCTGATTAATCACCATCTCTGGTCATTGTGGATTATAGCTGGCTAAACCTCAACACTGTTCTTGGTCACACAAACACTAGAAAATACACAACGAGCAAAGTCTAAATACCAAAAACCTGAATTAGCCATAATAATACCTTTATATTAATGATTTAAATGTAACCGTGACATTTTGTACTTACAAAATGAAAATTACTGGGGTTTTTTTCAGTTAATCAATTAAAAAAAACTAATTAATTACATTTTTCTTCACTAATCAGCTGTATTTACTGAGACCTGTGCATTACTGTACAAAATATCCTGCATTTTTAAAACAAAGTATTTTTACATTTTGCTATTGGATTATTGCTGCTTTTAGTAAATACTTCTTCCACCACCTCTGTGCTGCAGCAACAGCAGTACAGTGTGTACAGTTTAAGTACCTGATGCCATACAGGGGTTAAAGAGTGTCTTGTTGTGTCTGCACTGCAGTATAATTTCTCCCTAGGTTAGCTCCACTCAGTGTAAACACAGACATAGTGGGTGAACCACAGTAGATGTTTTCACCTCAGCCCCTCAGGTGCAGCTCTAACCCTGCAGCAGCTCAGTGCCACGCTGGTCACATTTTCACAACAAATGCTTACAACAATCCCAAATGCCACTAAAGGTTTTATGGCACAAATGGTTAGTTTGGGCTCCTCGAAGACTGCAGTAAAAGACATAAATATAGAAACAACGCAGAGGCTGAAAATAAAGCTTTAAAGAGTGAAATTGTGGTGAAGGGAAAGGATGATTTGATTAAATGAATGTGCCCTGTTCTTGTTGTTTTCTTTGGTTGGAAATATGACAACAAAGCTGCGAGTGAGACAAAGAAATTGTTTTGAGACAGGCAGCCACAGAGTCAGAGTCACCTCTTCTGCCAGGATTGTTAGCGGTTGCACGGCTGTGTCCTGTCTGACCTGTGTGAGGTGGAGATGTGATAATACAAACCTGAAGTTAGAGGTCTGAAGGGAGGATTTATAGGGTTGTTTATATGCTCTATTTGACTCGACCACAGACGTCTGCTGCTTCCTCTGCTGTTGGGATGAGGAGAGGAGAGTAAGGAGAGGAAGAGATGGGCGCAGCACAGACGCACATACACCCAGACAGAAAAGCAGCCATACAAAAACTTACACACTCAAACACACAAACAAAATCCAGCAAGAACCAGTACTGCAACCCTCATAACCTTTCGTGTGGTGGCTGGTGTGGTTTGGAAAAACTACAGGGTTTGTTGCAGTCCGACTGCAGTATTGTTGTCAGATGATGATGTCCTCTATCAACACAGAGCTACTCCATTAGTATTGTATCTGAGGACAAGGAATTCACAGAACCCGATTTACTGAAAGAAATATACACTCACCGGCCTCTTCATTAGGGTTCAGCCAATCACATGGCAGCAACTCGGTGCATTTAGGCATGTACACATGGTCAAGATGAGCTCCTGAAGTTCAAACTGAGCATCATAATTGGGAAAAGAGGTGATTTAAGTCACTTTCAATGTGGCATGGTTGTTGGTGCCAGATGGGCTGGTCTGAGTATTTCAGAAACTGCTGATCTGCTGGGATTTTCCTGCACAACCATCTCTCGGGTTCACAGAGAATGAAAAAGAGAAAATATCCAGTGAGCAGCAGTGCTCTGGGTGAAAATGCCTTGTTGATGCCAGAGGTCAGAGGAGAATGGCCAGACTGCTTTGAGCTGACAGGAAGGCAACAGTAATTCAAATGGCCACTCGTTACAGCAAAGTTATGCAGAAGAATATCTCTGAATTAACAACATGTCAAACCAATGGTGGTGTAATGTGTTGCAGATATTTTCTTGGCATAATTTGGGCCCTTTAGTACCAACTGAGCATCCTTCAAATGCCACAGCCTACCTAAGTAATGTTGTTGATCTTGTCCATCCCTTCATTGCCACTCCAATCACTGAGTTCCCTGCACTCAAATGGTCTCTACAGACATCAGATTGCAATTCAATAGAGCACCTTTGGGATGTGGTGGAACAGGAGATTTACATCATTTGTATATGTAAAGTATGCCTTGGTGCATAGTAGGAAAAGAAATATTAAGACAATATTAAGAATCTCTTTTGCAAGAGTGTCTCAGATCGAGAGAAGCACAAATGTCTTGGCAGGTTCAAAGCCAGGAAGGTGAGTGTGTGTGTGCATTCTGTTTAAGACCAATACATGATACATGATCACAAAATCTTTGGTCCCCATTTAGTTTAGTTTATTATTATTTTTTTTAATCAGGTCACCCTACGAAGGTCTAATTTATCCTTGAATTTCTCACAGACAACTGAGAAGTTGTTGCACTTTAAGCAAAAGTAATATAACAATAAATCAACTTCACTTCTGAAGCCAACCCTACACCACTATGGCTTATTGGTCTCATGTTGTCCTTGACTTGCCAGTCACTTTGCGGCATAAAGTCAGGAAAGCCAATGAAATGTAAATGCCACCGTACCCTAGTTCAGATTTGAGAAAACTAATTTTTTTCCCAGGCAGTCCCAGCCTGCAGCAATCAAGAGTTATGTAACTGCTTATCTCCCACATCCAGGTCCAGACTGACTAGCGTACACCCATTCTGAAATGAGTTAGCTACTTCTTGAGGAAATTGACACTATCTCAAAAAAGATTCTTGACATAAATGTTAAGCGTGTTATGAGTTACTGTTGATTTTTTTTTTTTTTTTTACCAAAATGAGGACATTTAGTACAAAGAGTACATTCAAACACAGATATCTCTGCCTGTGACTTTGCACACAATGTGAGACTTCCTGCCTAAGAAAGTTTCATCTAAGCTAAAGAATTGCATTGTAAATGGATGGGATGAAGTATTACAGTGTTTAGTTCTGCATGAAACCAGGAAATTCCCAAGATGGGTAGGATTGAAATAAGATCTCCCTGTCCTCTCTCTCGCTCTGACCCGTCAGTGCCCCGCTCAGAACATTTGAATGCACTCATCAGACTCAACTCACACAACTTCCAGTATGAGGAAGAAGTTTAAATGACGTAAAATGAATATTCTGAGTGACTGTTTGAAGCTTTTGCTGAAAAATCACAGCAATCCAAAGCAGAATAAGTGGAAGCAGACAGAACATTTATGTGTGTGTGTGTGTGTGTGTGTGTGTGTGTGTGTGTGTGTGTGTGTGTGTGAAGAAACACAGCGCAGCTATGTTAGAACATAC
>VUQJ01004331.1:1050-17653 GCA_015108635.1 Andinoacara biseriatus
GCCTGGGAGCAGTGTGTGTGTGTGTCAACACACACACACACACACACACACACACACACACACACACACACACACACACACACACACAAGTATAAATATATATATATTTGTTAAATTAATCAAAATTTTGATTGGATGTCAAGGTGTACCCTGCCCTTTGCCCCATGACTGCTGGAGAGCACTATGGTTAAAGATTATTATAACCCTTATTTAGAATGCTAACATAAGTAAATAAGTAAATAAATAAATAAATAAGCTAAAACAAAGAACCAAAGTCTGAACATGCAAAGGAACATTACAGTCAAATGTAATTAATAAACAAACCCAGAACCAAATAGAATCTCAAGTCCACAAAAACTCAAAACTCTGGGTCCTCGACCCAGGACCATCATATGGATAAGCAGAAGAAAATTCATGGATATTTTTTAATGGACAAAACGTTTGAAGCACTTTTCCCTTAGGGTGAAGATGCACTGTGACAGCTGAGTGGAAAAGAAATAAAACAAACTTGCCTACATCTGTAAAACAGCTTTGTGACAATTCAAAGATCTGCAACCATTAACAACACATATTCCCCACTCTGGCTTGCCATGCGCCGTTGCTGCATATTGTATTCTGATAAAGTTAAATCTTCATAAAGGTGCTAATGCAGTGACAATCCAGATATCCAGATGACTTCCAGACTCTGAAGAGCATGCATGAAAACATTGTCTTTTTTGGAAACCACATGAATCCAGCATACAAACAAAAACAAATGTATGTGCAAAAGCACGGCCAGCATGCAAATCAAACAGATGGTAGGCAGCCTGTAATCTGTGTGCTAGCAAGCTTGTGGATGGGTAACAAGCAGGACCAGGTGCTTTCTGTCAGTTCAAGTTAACTATTTATAGCAGTGATGCTGTGATGAATCCCAGTCCCATTAAAAACATTTTTTACAAACCACCCATCAGCTGGAATGAGCTCTGTCATCTAAAAAAAACCTGCCAGTGTTTCCACTTTAAAACCACAACAAAAGCCTATGTAAAAAGGTTGTAAAGGTTGCAGTGTCATACATCAGCACACCAATTTCACCCAGGAGACTCGAGTTGAACTCCCATGTAATCTTAGTTTCATATTATAATTTGTCTTAAGTTTTGTTTTTACACTCACAATCCCGTCAATGACAGTTGCTGGGATGGCTTCTGTCATCTAAAGAAAACACATCAGTGTTCCCACTTTGAAAGAACAACAAACGTCTGTGTAGAGAGGCTGTAGGGGTTGCAGTGTCATAAATCAATACACCAGTTTCACTCAGTAGACTCCCACGTAATCCCAGTTTGGTAGTACAGTTTTGTTTTTACGTGCCATTTACTTTCATTTCAATTGACGGTATCACTCAATCAAATTCAGCCTTTTACAATATTAAACACACATTAGAAAGCTATATATATATATTTTTAGGTTATAAGGTTTAAGATTTTAAATGCAATTATTTACAAGGTCTCAAGAAGTCACTCACACACTCTGGGTTAATCTAGTGATTTATTAGTAATTACAGTGAATGGTACCCTCTTGCTTACTATCTGTATCACTAGATCCAACAACTCCTAAGCACTAGATATAGATGGATGTTGTTTTGCTGGCTAAATCTGGTTGACCAGTGCTGCCCTTTAAAATATCTGCATTTAATTTGGTTGAAAAGTGAAAGGTCACCTTTGCAAGGTACTAGACTTCTCTTCCCAGATGTCTAGTCAAATTGCAACATTGTTTAACCATCTAGCAAAGTCAGTGATTTAATGAGTTGAAAACATTCCAAGTTGATGTCAAAACACCAAACCGGGCTTGCTTTTATGTATTGCATGAATCTTTAGCTCTCAAACAAGAGTTTGAGAAACTAAAGTATTCTGACAATTACATGAAGATGGGGTTACCAGAGTAGTGCCATTAACAAAGGTTGAAAACACAACAGGACCCCAGAGTAGATGCTGCAGCAAGTGGACCTTCTTAATTCACAATAGACTTACGGCTCCATGGACTACGACGCTTTAAAATTCTTCTGAATACATTCAAAGCCATCCACAACCTGGCCTCTCCCTATCTATCCGATCTTCTCATCACCTCCTCCTCCTCCCGCTTCCTTCATTCTTCCTCTTCCATCTTTCAGTCTTCAGTCAGACCTCCTATGATGGATGGCTTGGAGACGGTGGCACTGACAACAAGACAGGAGGCCGAGCTGGAGGCAGCAGAAAAGAAGATGCTAAGATTTTCAATGAGAGTGACCAGAATGGACAGGATCGTAAATGAGCGCATCAGAAGGACAGCTCAGGTCAAGCAGTTTGGAAGTAAAGTAAGAAAGCCAAGGCTGAGATGGTTTGGACATGTGCAGAGGAGGAACAGTGAGGACAGCATACTGGACAGGATGTTTAAGAGTTTCCAGGTAGGAGGGAAAGAGGAAAACCACAGAGAAAGGTCAAGGATGGAATGACGGAGAACATGTAGAGGATTGGTGTGACAGAGATGGATGCTAGGGATAAGGTGAGATCGAGGCAGGTGAGCCACCGCGGTCACCCGAAAGATGAAGGTGGGTGATTGGAAAGAAGGGATTAGTTTTCCTAGCAGGAACCATGTTCTTGCTCAGTTTTGCCAAATTTGAATAAAAAAATCTTTAGAGCCTAGTGTGGAACCGCTGTGTTATTTAGAGTAAGGATTCATTAAATGTTAGACAAGCGAGCATTGTGAAAGAAACAATGAGCAGCCTAATGGGTGAAACACGATACTGTTGGTAACAAATCTTCAACGAGCTGGATGCTTTCATAAATAAATGAACCCCAACATTAAAAAAACCACAGACTTGATTAAATCCCACTCGAATATGCCCTTAAACAGCCTCACTTTCTTGATGCAGAGACAAATGGTGGCTCTTTTCTGAACATTGTTCTTGGAACTGTTACTGGGAAGCAATATTTAGCTGCACTCGAATCTCTCGTGTTTTCCATTGTGAATATTAATTTTGCTGTTGGACGCTTCAAAGAGAGTCCAACAATGGGACTGAGAACTGCTACGCGGGGAACACACAGAAATCGGTGGTCTGGTTCGGGGTCTCAGCACAGTGACGGAGTGATGTCTCAATGCCTTCATATCTGTTTTTATTTCCCTGCCAGCAGACCACTGTGGTTTGTGAACATCAAGAAGAAACTAGAGTTTTTCTCTAGTTTGATGGAAGACAGAAATGGGAGACTGAAAAAGAAAGAGAGAGGGCGAGGAAGCAGTAAGTGCAGATGTAAAAACCTACGCACACTTCAAAGACATGGCTGGACAGACGCATACTGCACACACTTATGTGGTCACAAAAGAAGAACACACAACTGTACACAAGGCAGTTTGGAAATAAATGATAACATGGACGCATTTTCACAAACAACATGAAATATGACTGAAAGTAACACTGGCTTTACAGTTGGGATACACACACCAAATCACACACAGCTTGTGGGAAGAACAAGCAGTTCGGTTCTGTTTGTTTGTAGTTTTGCTGCCAGGAGAGTCTGTTTGCCACAGTAAGTACTCCAAGATGAACCACTTCAAGGGAACACAGTGTGTGTGTGTGTGTGTGTTTCTCTGCGTCCTGTTGGTCAGCGTGTGTGGACATGATTTGATGGCTTTCATGAATGGAGGCAGGTTCTGTGATCTGTATTTGTTTTTCATTTTATTGTCATATCACCATTACACAGTGCTGTGAAAGCGGTGCTTAAAAGGTAAAGTATTTTTTTCAAATATGCTTCCAGCATAAAGAAAAAAAGGAAAAAAAAAAATCAGCTTGCGAACATTCAGACGTTCTTCTCTAATCTCTTCTTGCACCTGGAAGCTATTCTCCTTGAATTTCCAAAACTACACTGTTTCCCAGGGCGTCAGATCCTGTTGTTCTGTCAAAACCTTTTGCATCTCACACTAGGTGTCCTTTGGCATCAGCCCTGTGATACACAAGGTTATGGCAATTGTGGCATCACATTGAAATGTACCGGGGGACTGTCTGCATCATTTTTTTCAAATGTGCAAGCCATAAGCTTTTTGTGAACCTAACCACATGATTTTAGTGTGTAATGTTAGCGTAATACTTTCTGCAACTGCGAGTACACGAGTGTTCTCTTGGGTCTGAGTCACATAAATTTCATTATCAGAGGGTCAGAGCGAGGGTCCGTGCAGACACTGAAAAAAGAATTCTGTAAAAAATACAGTGTAATGTACCATTTTTAAAATCAAGGAATTTCCCATATAAATATTTACTGATGTTTTCCCATATTTTTCCCATGCATTGAATTTTACCATTTACCATTTATGGGAATGCCCAAAAACTTTAGCAAAAAGCAGTAATGTACTGGCAGATTATTATCATTATTTGTTTTTACAGTGGATTTACAAGTGGCCTCTAGTCTCAAGATTTTGAAAAAAAGGCAACTGGACTTACGTTCTTAAGTTTTGAAGATGTTTCCCCTCTCATCCAAAAGGCTTCTTTAGTTCTACAACCAAAAGGTGGAGAGTCCCATGTATTTAAACCCTAGTGTGGGCTGTCGGCTTTGGAGGTGGTCATTGACCCGCTATCAATCATGTGTGTCATCACGTGCACCAAGGTGTCAAAAAAGGCGTGGGTCATTACCACCAGGGGTTTCAGGTGAAACCACTGTGAGACCTTGCTCCACCCTATAGTGACCTATTGAGGCCACCTCATAGTGGACACAGACGGACTCCACTTTCAAACCATTGGTCTTCCTGGTCCAAAATGTGCACATTTCCAGCAGGTGTTGCAGGGTCCTGATCACCTGAATTTTATGTTCTAGTGGATGGTGGGAGTCAAAGAGTAGGTACTGGTCTGTGTGTGGGCTTCCAGTAAGAGGCTTCCATCTTCCTCAGTGAGCAAAGCACAGTCCAGGAACGGTAACCTAACATCCCTGATATCTTCCCTGGTAAATGCAGTGTTTAACCACTGAGTTGATATGGTCAGTGAAGGCATCTAGTTCTTGGGTTTTGATTTCGATCCAGATGTGATCCATATCCGTGCTTTTGTTTGTAGAAACCCTCATTGTATTTGAAATATGTGGTAGTAAGGCAAAGGTCTAATAGTGTGCAGCAGGGGTTAAACTGGAGGAAGTAGTTTTGTTGGTATCCTGAATGTATCCCTGTTCTATCTCTTGCTAGTAAAAGAAACAGCAAACTAAAACGAAGTACTTTACTTTTAATTTTGAGTATAATAATTCATGTGGCTTAATTATCGTTCTCTTGGCAATACGTTCTTTAAATATATAAAACTTTTTGGGGTCAATTTGAAAGAAAGGTCGATGTGAACTGTAAAAGTGAAGTCAGAGGTCAAATATGACATGGTATTTTAATGTAAACTATAATGTGCTATTTAGAATCCCATATACCAGCAAAATTTCTAAAATGTTGCCAATAGAAACTAACGTAGCAGAATTTTAAGCATTGTTTTAAAGATAAAAGACAATTTAAGAAAGTTTGACCTTAACTAACCTTGAAGAAGAGGTCAGAGATCCAAAGTAATGTGATATTTAGAATCCCCATATATCATTCCCTATATGTATATATACTGTCAATACAAACCATGGCAGTAAGAAACACAACTTTAAATAACTCTATGTAGCATTATCATCACTTTGACTTTCAGATCAATCTGTTGACCTTGAGGGAAAGGTCAGAGGTCAAATGTGACATATTTTAAATCTTTATACAGTACTGTCTCTAAGTTGAACAAAAACACCACACTTATAAGAATCATAGTTTCTAAGTTATAAGGGTTTTTCCATTTCTGACCAATAAATCATTATGTTGACCTTGAACACCTTGGTAGATGTAATTTTTAATGGACTTTTAACACGACCCCACTCTACACTCCACACAGGTTACATCAGACTTTAAAACTTTATGAGTTATCGTGTTTACAGACAGAATGACATGTACGCACCCAAAAACATACTTTCCTTGGCGGAGGTAACAGGATTAGACAGACAGAAAGCTACACGGGACTGTGGAAACAGCATTAAACCTCAGTTATTATTATACTATTTTTATTATACAGGACGTGGCAGCACACAGCTGAATCCTCAGCTGCAGTTATGAGGATCATCACAAATACTAAGAATACCCAATAAACAGTGAACACAAAGCCTGCGTAAACAGACTGCTGTGAAAGAGCCCATCTCAGGACTGGATCGTGTGGTAAAATAACTAAATAACATTAATAATGACAAACTTCATGCAGGAATTTCACTCACCAAAACCGGAACACAAAATTTTTTGATGGTATATATCACATAGTAAGCCTTAATTTTATTAGAAGACACCAATACATCACATGGTAACTCTTCATAGAGACCAACACCATTTTTTCTGTCAGACTGTAAATACATGTCAGCTGCTGCAAAACTCTGATTCACATTAATGAAGCACCTGTAAGATAAATACAGCTCCAGGTGCTGATGTTGATGCTACAGCACATTAACTGCAATGCCTGGCTTATACTGTAGTTTAGCTAACGCTGCAATTGACAAACTTGTATCTGGTTGTGTAGTGGGGAAGATCACTCTCAGTATTGCTGCAATGTAATGGATTACAGATTACTTTTTAAGCCTTTAATGTTACTCACTGGTTATAAACTAAGTGTCCACTTAGAGCTTAAAATTTGCATTTAGCAGTGTTGACTGAGACCCAGCAGCAAGGTTGCACCCTAGCAGTATCTAGTATCACTTTGCTAAAGTGCAGGAAACATATGGATTTTTAAACAGGTGTCAACTGTTTCAATTATGTATGTGCAGCCCAGGGCAAAACTGCTCGGTAAGCTTTATAAAATGACACATAGGGTTCAGAGGAAAATCAGATTTAGCTCATTCAGTTTCTTGCAAGCAATGTTTCCGGTAAACTTCAGGGGGTTTTCACCAGAAACGGGATGAGTCTGCAGCCAGAAGCAGCAGAACTTGTTTGCAAAAGACTGCTAGCTGGGAGGAGGAAATGTTAGAGTTCATCAAATACTGACGTATTTATTGACTGCAATTAAATTAAATTGATGTTTGGGGACAAACGGGAGACAATGTCCTCCTCCTTCAAGAAAAAATAAAATAAAATAATGCAGGGTAAATTTTTTGTCTCTCTGCTTTTTAAAAACATGAAATTTCGGTGGACAATTAGGTGAACAAGAAATTATGGGTATAATAAAATTATAAGTTCCTCTTTTATTCTAGGCCTGTGATACTGCCTGTGCAGGCACGTGCGCTTGAACAGGTGTCAGTATTTCCTGGCAGGCAACTGAACTGTCAGTTGGCATGTGTTCTGGTATGTATGAGGTGTGTGATTTTCCTCCTTGCTTCAGGGGGGTTTCCCTGCATGATGACCTGTCAAACATGTGTGAACTGCTTTTGGTTTGTCATTTATTTTTTAAACTGTCTGCAGTGATCCAAGAGCTCGGGCTGGCAACACAGATCCTGCACTTCCAGCTGCAGTTGGCAGAACTTCCAACTTCTTACAGCTAAATACCGGCGCTTCATCCGACTATTTGAAGATCTGACAAGTTGCGGTTTTCCTTTTGTTTTTATCACAAAGGAGAAGTTCTTCTTGCGATCAGTTTAGAAGGAAATGGGGAGGAAGTTATTTGGAGGTTTGCCCTCTTTGGTCCGGGATTTTTCATGTCATGTACTTTTGAGTTTATCCGCGCAACATTTTCTTCAGAAATTCCCACCTGAGAAGGCTGCACCCACTGTTTTTCTATCCATCACTCGGTATACACAGACTGAAAGTCCCTCACATTTATTTCATTTTCTTTTAAAGATAATTCCACTGCATAAATAAAATATGGATTTAATGTCTTTCTAATCAAGTTCAATCTTTACATGTGATGATTTCAGATTATTTGGTAAAATTCCTCATTTCGCTCTTAATGTTTTAATGAGTTCATTGGTCCCAATGGAAAATGACTCAACCCAGACAGTAATGCACTGTATTTAAATCTAAATGATGCATTTCCAACATGTCACCTTTTTAGAATACGAAGGATTGTAACTGTATATTACTGATCATGAATAAAGACTCACTGTTTGCTCACACCGTGACCTCATGCTGACCTCATGAAGTTTGTTTCTGACAGTTTGGTCAAAAACCTGCACTAGAGGTCATTTTTAGGGCTCTGGTAGTGCTGCTCCTGTTCTTCTCCACACAAAGGAGAAGATACTTGTCCTGCTGATTGGCTGGAGCCCTTCTATGGCCCTGTTGTGCTGTCCTTGTGGAACAGTCCATCTCCTGGTATCTCCTCCACGCTCTTGAGACTGTTCTGGGAGACACAGCAGGTGTTGAGGTTGGTCTTATTTTTGCCTCTTCAGTGCACCTGTGGTCACTTTCATTTGTACCAAAGCAGCTGGAAGTGATTCACTGTGGCTTATGCTTCTAAAAAAGACAGACTGATATCCCTGAGGTGTAACCGACTCTGTTATACTGTGATAATCAAAGGTTCCCTTAATTTTACGGCACCAAATAATCTGTAGGATGGTTGGAAAGATGCCATGTTCTTTTCAGGGGAGTTCATCTATCGGTCATTCAAATATTTGTGGTGGCCATCCCGATAGAGCCACATTGTATGTGGTCAACATTAATCTAAACTGCATTTTTGTTCTCGTCAGTAATACAATAACCATTTTATTCCCCAGGACACTAAAATGATACTCCTTTGTGTCATTGGACCAAAGGAAGCCCGGCCACTGACCTCTAGAAAGTCCCAATCTGCTGAGAAATAACTGGCCATACATGTCATCAAGTAGCTACTTTCGCTTTTTACTTTGGTTGCATACTAAAATAGAATTCTGTTAAATGCCCTTGTTTATTTAATCCTTCTGTTACAATTGCGGGAAAAAAAGAATGGGAGAGAACAGGTGTGACTCATTGAGAAACAACACGAGGACAGACGTAAGAAAGTGTTGCTTAACGTGATTGACTGGTACATTAAGCAAAACAAAGCAGAGCGATTGAGAAATAGAAACAAGGAATGAGAAGGAAGTAAATGCTTGATGAATGAATGGGAAATGTGAAAGAGAATGTTATAAACGGTGTGGGTGCTGATGGGAAGATCAAATGGGAGATAAACTGCGGGGATTACCACAGGTGTGTACACGCGTGTGGGGTCATGAACTCCAGGTGAACTTGTGATGATGTGTCTACTGCTCAGCAGGTGCCAGAGTCCAACTGATTTCAAATAACAAGCTCAGGCTCTGGATTTCTACACTTGTGGGGACCCGTGATAACAGAAAGCATCGTCCTAGCTAACCATCACATGTCTAATCCCCATCTGTCACCACAAAATTAAGTCTCAGTGCTTGAAAAGAAAAGGAGGTAAAATGTTCTAAAAGGATCTTAAGCACAAATTGGACCTCAGAAAGACAGAACCACATGTACACAGACAGCAGCACACATGTGCAGCACAGTAGCTTGAACTACATTTATAACACATTCAATTTCATGCACTCCTATACACTCAAAGTACACAACAAAATGTATTTAGGGCTAAAAAAGTGGATTTTGCACAATACTTTTAATTTTATGAACAGTAACACAATGTTATGTGAGGTTTCAGGAAAAATAACAGAGTACAAAAAACTTAAATTATGTCGAAAATCATTCAAAAGAAAAAAGTACAAGGAAAAGGGTATAAATAAATTCATAATATGTATATATTATTTAAATAACTAGAAAAATCCAGAACAATAAGAAGTATAATTTTATAAGCATTAATCAGTATTTATCTTGAAGATTTTCAAGACAAAAAGCAACAAATACATGGTTTCACTTAGAAACTTGAGGCTGTGGCTTGTTTCTGTATTAAATGGAAGCTGATGATGAATTATTAATGAAGGCAGTAATGGAGTCAGTATCAGGTTCTATGTCATCACCCTATTGATCAGTTGCAAGAAAACAAAAAATGTGTTGTCATACCAATGCATATGTTTTTATGTTGAACTATAACACTATAGAACACTATATGGAGAAAAGAATTTTAAAAGGATCTTAACCTTTGAATTCAGGTGTTTTCAGTTCCATTTCCACAAGTTTGTTAATTCAAGCACACCAGGCCATGCAGTCTGCCTTTACAGACATTTGTAAAACTCACTGAATTCAAGTGTGGTACTGTAATAGGATGTCACCATTGCAACAAGTCAGTTGCTGAAATTTCTTCACTCTTATTGATACTGTATGATCAACTGGAAGTAGCATTATTGCAAAGAGGAAGTGCTGAAGAACCACAGCAACTCAGCCACAGGGTCTCCAGCTGCTGAGGCACAAAGTAGTGCATAAAAGTCTCCAATGCTCAGCTGACTCAGAAATTGCTGAGGTCTAAACCTTCTCTCGTGTTAACATCAGCACACAACTTGTGTGCCAGGAGCTTCATGACATCCAGGGAGCTATATTTTTTGGAGGCTGTTTTCCACTGGTAGGGTCTTTCAAGCCTGGGTGAAGGGCCAGGCCAAATTAAAAGCCTCTCATAAAAACTACAACATTAGTCCAAGCTACCTTGCCCAGATCTGGGTTGCCATGGCCCTGGGAAAGGGCTCGATGGGAAGTGCTTTGTAGCCAGGACTTAGCTCATTGGACCTGGCTAAGCTCAGGTGGAGTCACATAGACCAGCTATCTGGTAGACCCACCACCCACTGGAGGAGCCCTAGGAGTCGGTACAATGTGGATTGGCGGAGGACTTGGCAGGTTGGTTCCACATTGCTGAAACTGGTTGTTAGGACATGGAATGTCACTTCTTTAATCACCAAACTATGTTTTTATATAAAAAAAATAAATCAAATTTTGACTCTATGGAGATATACAGTTTCATTATAAGCCTTCCAAATCGTGAGGCATGACCAAAGATCCCTCGCAAACTTCTCACCAAACAAAATAGCATTTAATACTTCTGCCCAAGCAGGTACTGCTAATGTTTTCATTTTTAATTAAAGTTAGTTTAAATGAAGGGCTGAACTGAACTGAATTATAGAAGGGCATCTTTTGCTGATCTTAGATCATAGGTGAAGAATGAGCGATGACTCTTTGCCACTCCATTAAAAGAAACATGATCCCAGTCTAATTATTCTTAATGATTTGTTTTACGGGATTACTGTGACCCTGAAGAGAGAAGCTAAATGTATCCACAATCAATAGAGCAGGTTGGTATTGAAAGATTGAATTTCATATTGTTTTACCACTAAAACATCGCCAGGGAGGTGACTGTAGCACCGATCAATTAAAGCGATTGGTTGATATTCTATAACATGTAATACATACTGTGAAATTAATACACAAAACTCTTAAAAGGCATCCCAGATTAAAGACAAAATAGATTATATGTTGAGCTTGTTTTTGATTTTCTTTTCTGAAGGAGTGAGGGGAAGCATGGAGCTGTGTGAACAGTAGTTTGGTTATAAATTAAAGAAAGAAAAAGAAAATGTCAAAGAAAATTAGGGAAAGCAAAGAGGAATTAGACAGAAGGAAAGAATATGGAGCATGATGACAAAAGTAAAAGATGAGAGACGGAAAAGGAAAGAGACGGAATGGTTTAGAGAAGCCGGAAATGAAAGCAAGGGAGGACAGAAGATTGATGAGAAGGGGCTATAACAGCTGTTACACAAGGAGAACCCGATGTAGAAAAGAGGTTGTAAGAAAGTACAAAAAAAAAGAAGTTGGGTGAAAGCTGTAAAGAACAAGAGAATCATGGTTATCAGTGAGATTGATTTCATTGTGGTTAAATATTTAAAGCTTTTACGCATCCAGCAATGTGACTCTATTCATCTCTAAGACGTGCCAATGCCCACTGCGAGTACAAAGGCAGATATTTCATGACAAAATGGTCATATTCTGGGTTTAAATCAGGCTCAGGTTACAACATTCTTCAAACTGTAAACTACACGAGCAAGCAGCAAACCATGTGCTATACATTTATTATTGAGGTAATCTTTTCTGCAGTGTGGGTCCTTTGGTTCATTAGACTATCTGTCTTATCATATTAGTTCTGAGCCCTTAGTTGTTGAAACATTTTGTATATTGAGGATGAGAATCAGAGCTTTTCTAATTTGAATTCTGAATATACAAAGACATCTAGAAATGATAGAACTTATCCCACTTTAAAAGTCTAAACTAACAACAAAAAAACCCCCAACAACTGTAAATAATAAGTAAGTATCGTATTTTCCGGACTATAAGTCGCACTTTTTTTCATAGTATGGCCGAGGGTGCGACTTACACTCCGGAGCGACTTATTTGTGAAATATTATTATATAAATTATAAATTTTAAACTCCATGCCTGCCATCATTCCTGGAGGCTTAAACAAAATACTCCAGCCACATGACATCTCCGTGAACCGGAGCTTTAAGGCAGTCCTGCGTAACCTGTGGGTGATGGATGGAGAGCACGGCTTCACGGCAACCAGGAGAATGTGCCACGCAACTTTCCTGGAAGTCATTGGATGTATCGACAAAGCATGGGCTTCAGAGACAACCGAAACCATCCTGTCGGGATTCAGAAAGGCTGGAATAATTGGAACTGCAACTGACAAAGAGTCAGACAAAAGCGACGCAGAAGAGGAAGAGGCGCTTCGTCTACCTCCGGAGTTGAATGAATGAATGAATGAATTAAACTTTATTGATCCCTTGGGGAAGGTCCCATCCGGGAAATTAGGTAAGTTAGCGTGTTCTTTATGCTATAGTTATCTGAATAATTGTTAATGTTAACACAACAGACACGTATTCAGTTTGTTGTCTATGCGTCGTGTAGCTGACCGTGTTACGTTCGTGTACCATACCCCTATTTGGCCAGTTGTTCTCTAACCCATTATTATAAATTGCCTTTCATGATGAAATGTCTGCTCTTAGTCTCGGACTTTATCAAATAATTTCTCCCAAAAATGCGACTTATATATGTTTTTTTCTTCTTTATTATGCATTTTTTGGCTGGTGCAACTTATACTTCGGAGTGACTTATAGTCCGAAAAATACGGTAAATACATTTTAAAACCAAAGTGCTTTACAATAAAATAAAAGACTTCCTAAAGACCCCGATTACATTCAACGTGCCCAACGACAGCAAAGGCATGTCCCCCTCTTGAGATAAGCTGTGACCGGGAAATGATCAAATGTTATTGAGAGAAAGAACTTAATGATCTTGAGGGAACGTATGGATGGAGCATATCCAGCACATATGCAGGTGCGAGTCGATTTAAGGCTTTAACACAAACAGTTCCACTTAATCCTGGATTCTGTAATGCACAGGGAACCAATGCAAGGCTGCTAACACTGGAGTAATGCGATCTCTCTTTTTTGTCCCAGTCAGTAATCTGGCAGCAGCCTTTTGGACCAATTGTAAACAAGCAGGAGATGATGGCTAACTCTGGTATACAGTAGTTACAGTATCCCAGTCTTGATGTAACAAAGGCATGCAGAACGGTTTCAGACATGGAGGGTTAAAAAGAAATATTTTAGTCTGGAAATGGTTCTGAGCTGGAAGAAACTCCTCTTGACCACAGCATTGATTTGTTTTTCAAGTGTCAAATTTGCTTCAAAGATTATCCCAAAATTTTAACCTGTGTTGAAGCGGGTAAAAAAGCCTTTGTCACCCTTCAGCCAATCACTTAATAGTGGAGTGTTAATCAACATGACTTCTGTAGATCAGAAAAACAAAACAAAAAAAAAACCCTGCCTTTGAATCTCCAAGAACATGCGCAGTATGATTTCTTTAATCTGAGAAAGCATATAATGCCACATTAAATATTCTTGCTCTATGTGAGGAGCAGGTTGCCTCTCGTTCTTTGGTTGTACTTAGTACAAAGGTTTTGGAGACCCTTCCACCTAGTCACACCACCAACACGACCAAGATCACAGTAAAGAAATGTTTTGGTGTCATCGGTTGGCTATATTTTACAAGCTAATGAGAATTAAAATCCATTGAGATTGACATATGTCACCTTGACCTTGATTTTAAGCACAGTTCGGATGAAAACCTGATAGATGATCATTGTGTGTCATAGGGTATTTCTGGTCAATACCCTATGAGGACTTGGCATTCTGACACTTCCCCATGACATGAGGTCTTTTAGGTGGATGAGCTATAAAATGAATGAGACTGGTAGAACGGCAACAGACTGTTTATAAAAGATGGTCAAAGCCTCATTTAAACACTCCTACACACCTGTTGTCCATTGCTGTCTTCTATGGTATTTAACCTGAACCTCTCCTCATCAAACTTCACCAGATTGCTGATCTACTCAGGCTATACCCCTTTTGTGTGCCGACTCGGCCAAACTCAATGGGTGATGCCATGATGGCCACAGCCATCTCATATAGGAAGTCCATGCACAATAAAAACTGGCAGCAAAGGGACGATCTAAACAACTGTCTTTAAACTGAAAGGTAGAGAAAAGGAAAAAGGGGAAAAAGAAGGATGTGGAAAAATGGACTGAGGAAAGAAAGAAGACGAATAAAAGACAATAAGAAAAAAAAACAGGAGCAAGATGGTAAGAAAAAGAGGGAAAAGATGACTCCAAAAGAGGAGAAACAGGAGGTGGTGTGTATCATATTTGTATCTTGGCCCTGTCAGCAACCTCCGCCATCAACCCATTAATATCTAAATTGTTGAGGAAAACTCAGTTTCTTTATCAGTGCCATCACACACACACACACACACACGCGACTATTTTGACTACACTTGCCCTCTAGTTCTTGGGTGCTTATCTGCGTTTATGAAGGAACAATGGCTTCTTTCAGCCGTCAGCCCTCTCGCTCTGTCCAACTGTCTCCGTCTCTTCTCGTCTTCCTCAGACTCTCTCCAGCCTCGGAATGCAGATTTCCGACCACAGGGTTTGAAGTCAGGCTGGAGGGGAGCTAATTATTATGGAAAAGAGAACAAGACACAGAGGGAGGGAGGGAAAAGAGATAGAAAATGAGAAGTAGGAGGGAGAAAGACAAATGTAGAGGGGGAGAAAAGGAGAAGAGCAGCACTGTTGTTTATTAGAAGAAAAAAAAAGCTGAATTCCCATACTTTGTCTTTTTAATGGCTGATGAGCAACTGGGGTATAGCCCTGCATACATGCAGAGAAGTAACTTTTGTTCTGATCCACCTGTACCTGTCTGTGTGGACAAAGAAAGAAACGGACACGAGGCATTAGTCCTAGCCACCACGCTACCATAGACCCCAAAGGGAACGATCATGGTTTGGACTACAACCAGGTTAAGGGTATTTTTAAACCAGCATTGTTTAGTCTTGCTGTCTCAGACTTGGGTGCGGACCTAAACAACCACTTCAAGAACCTTTAAAAGAAGTGGTCTCTGTGCAGTCATAAACACATTTTGGAGTGGTGCATTTGTGGTTAGCACACGGTGCAACCTCAGTCTTACCCAACAACGAATACTATGATGATGGGTGTAGAATGAATCAAGCTCCAGTCTGGGCTAGCAACACTGTCTTCTTGGCAGCTAAACACACTTGGTCTTCATTAGAAGCTTTATTTGCATTTTCTTCCTCACCTATGTAACTGCAGCTTGGCCCTTCTTGGTCCTACAAGAAAAGCAAAGGTACAAAAGGAATTAGGCTTTACCCTTGGAGGGTCAAGAATGCCTAAAATGGGAAAACTCCCAATGAATGAATGCACTTTCTGACAGCAGCCTATTCAGTTGTGGCTAAAAGTATTAACAGAATGACAGAGAATAGCTGCATTGCTTTCATGGCTTCAAAATATAGCTTCCTGTCATATATTTCAGGTGACAAATTGGAATCTCTCAAAATAGATTATTGGCATTATGAAATCACGCCCAAGTGTGATTGCAGATACATACATAAAACCTCATACTGTACATCTTCTAGTGAAAGAAGAGGATGCAGTCATGTGAAAAAGAAAGTTCTCACAGGATGTTTGCAGTCCTGTGAAACAACAATTAAAAAAAGACAGAACAAGTATGGCTTGCTTGGAAGGGGTGCCAGGAGAAAGTCTCTTCTCTCTAAAAAGAACATGGCAGGACAGCTTAGGTTTGCAAAGGTTCAGCTGAACAAACCAAAAGACCTCTGGAACAATAGCCTTTGGACAGATGAGACCAAAGTGGGCACGTTTGGTCAAAATACACAGTTAAACACAACATATCAGCACATCACCTCATACCTGCTGTCAGCACATTGGTGGAGGGATGATGATTTGGGCACCTTACAGTCACTGAGTTGACAATGAACCCATCTGTGTAACTCACCAACGTGTTCTAGAGTCCAATGTGTAGGGTCAAATGTACAGTAAGTCCATGTGTTTGACAGATAGAGCTTGGCTGAAATTGGGTCATGCACTTCAACCTGATTGAATTGCTTTGGTGGGACCTTAAGAGAGCTGTGCATAAATGAATGGTCACAAATCTCTATGAACATAAATAACATGGGACAAAATTCCTCCTCCGTAATGTGAGAGACTGATAAAGTCACGCAGAAAAAAAGTACTTCATGTTATTACTGCTAAAGTTGGTTCTCCAAGCTATTGAATCAAGGGGTGTACTTAGTTAAATATCCTGTGAGTGGACACATAAGTACTGTATTTAAAAGGAAAAAGAGAGCAATGATAATTT